>PVJH01048779.1:0-10631 GCA_004026705.1 Nesogale talazaci
TAGAGACCCAGAAATCATTGGTACATAATTGGACATTTATTTACCAAGCACAGAGGGGCTTCACCAAAGAGAAAATACATCCAAGGGAGAGTTTAACACCAATGAAACACACAACGCTCTTTTAATCCTTCCTCCCCTCACTAATCTGATCTCAGTCCTATCTCAATGATCCCACTAGACCAGAGCATATAGAGTGGCATGAATGAGAGCTTTCAATATACAGAACTCAGGATAGACAACCCCTTCAGAAACACTAATGAGGGTAGTGTTGTCAGCAGGGTAGGGAAAGGGAAAGGAGAAGAGTGGGGGCAACAGGGGACAGATAGCAATGCTGGTGGAATAACACCCCTCAAGAGGGATGAATATTAGGATAGTAGGTGGAGGGAGAGTATGGGAGGTATAACATGTATAAATAACAATACATAACATATTAAGAGTTTGCAAGGGGTGGCAGGGTGGGGAGGAAGGGGGGAAAGAACTGATATCAAAGGGTTCAAGAAGAAAGATAATGCTTAGGAATTGCTGATACGAACAATTGTACATGTCATCTTGATATCACAGATGTATGGATTGTTATAATATATATAAGAATCCCCCAATAAAATGATTATATATCTATATCTAAATCATATACATTATCTCTATCTCTCTATCTATCATCAAAGTTCACTAACTGGAGTCCATAGAATTAAAGATTGATAAGCCAGATGCAGGTCTCAGATCCAGCAATAAGCAGGAAAGCTTCCCTACAGTGCCAACTTATACAGGAAGTAGGTTATAATCTGAGGGAATGTCCTTTCAATTGCATCAGACTGTGCCTTTAGTAAGGGTTTATAACATATCCTGCTGTTCCTAGCAGATTTCATCATGGATTTGATTATATTTTCTTAGGTCACATCATCCACACTGCCAAACCACCGAGAATCCTTGTCCAGCTAAATTGACAGAAAACCTCACTCTCACAAGCTCGATGAACTCAGTGACCCAAGCTTTGCATATGTTCAACTTTAACAAATAATCTTTGCCATTTTCTTCCGCCCCAAACTTTGCAGAAGCTCAACTTGAACAGTTAGAGATTTTTGCCTCCCCCGAAGGCTTCAAAAACCCAATGAAATGCAGCCAGACTTCTATCCCACCATCTCTAAAATCTTGTCTTTGCATTAACCAAGTTTTGACTGATTTCACTATTACACAGGCAGCACTAAAATTCCTTTTCCTCTTCTACTGCACCATCAGAACTATATTTTCCCTGGCAAAGAAAAGCACTTCCTGAGAGGCATTAAAAAAAATTTTTTTTCAGATTAGGGAGGAGGAGCTGTGATAACAAAGAGCCAATTTGCCCAACAAAGATTAAAGGGCTTATTTTGATTACATTTGCTCTGGTCCAGGCAAGATCCCTGCCCTCTCCATCTGAAATGAGGTTAGCCATCAGGGACTCATTAGATGTGTAGCTGCTTCTACAATCTAAGGTCCCAGAGTGAGCCTCCCCTGACCCTGGGAAAGGGAGGCCAAGGCAAGATCTGTGTTTATTCATTTCAAGATCTTGGTCATCTGAACACCAGAGACCTTAACCTTCTAATGGAGTGCTTTCCTCCCAAATTTGATGCATGCACTCAATTGATTTGCCATGATTATCCTACTGTTATAAACTGAGAGGAAGGAATTTAATGACATTAGATAGTATTTCCACCGGGTCCCTAGTATGCCAACCATCCCTCTAGTTCAGAGAGGAGATGAGCTTGAATCTTCAACTAACCTGCACAAAATCTCTCACATGACCTGAATAAAAAAGCTATTTATTGGTATCTGAACAGGACTGCCTTTTTCCAATGCAAATACCTGGTGTCCATTCTTGGTTTCCTAACTGGATCTAAGGAAGCCCTGGTGGCCTTGTGGATTACTGACTGGGCTGCTAACCACAAGGTCAGTAGTTCAAGAGCACCAGCCCTAGTGCAGGAGAAAGTAAAGTTTCCTGCCGTTATAAAGACTTGCAGTCTCAGAGACCTGTAGGGACAAGGCTCCTCTGTCCTATGCCAGCATGGACTCAATGTCAGTGAGTTTAATGGATAGAGTGGCCATCAAGTAGGATGAAGCCAAAGGAGAGAATACACCTGAAACTAAAGAAAGCAATAAGGAATTGGAGCCATTTTTAAAACTTAGGGGAAACACAAAGAGGGCATAGTGCGGGGCCTCCAGCCACCTTCCCGGAGTCCCCAGCATGTACTCCAGATTCCAGTTTGTACTCATCTTTCTGGGAGATCAGCACCCTCATCTCATCGCAGAGTCAAAGAACCAGAAACAGGAGATATATTCAAAAAGGAGTTGCTTCAAGCAGAACGAAACACTTTCAAAAGTGCCCGTGCTGCTCACTTAGGGATTACGTCCTGCCACGCTCCAGGGGATGGCTTCCTTTGTGCCTAACCTAACCTGTGGTACAGAAAGGAAACAGAGAAGATTACCTTGAATATTGAATATCTTTCCATTGGGAGGTTTAAAGCATAAAGAAAAAAAATAGAATGTGCAACGAATGAAGCAAAAGATTCTTAACTCCAGGATACATTCGACTAAACATACCTCAGACATTGCAGTACAATGGAATCACCTTCAGAATTTAGCGAACAACCTCTAAAGGAAGCCTCTAGTTTTCCCCTTTAAAACATGGCTTTATCTCTCTCATTTCTTATTAATTTTTTAAAGCCCGGAGTTTAAAACATGATTACCAACATCCAGAACCCATTTATGCTCCCTGGGTGTGTTCGAGTGGAGGAAACAAATTCCATTGAATTTCTCCTGTGATCCTATGGCCATCTAAGGAACCACCTCGGTGTTGCCTTTAGGGAGGACTCGGCTTTATCCCTCAAGGAGTATGGAAAGGTCTGCATTTGAAGTTATTTGTCAGGTGGAGTGCATTGAAGCAAGAACTGCTTCATTTCAGTTACTTCAGTGCTTTTCTACAAAGCCAAACATCCCAGAAGGA
The DNA here is from genome assembly GCA_004026705.1 of Nesogale talazaci. Classification (NCBI taxonomy): domain Eukaryota; kingdom Metazoa; phylum Chordata; class Mammalia; order Afrosoricida; family Tenrecidae; genus Nesogale; species Nesogale talazaci. The sequence continues at coordinate 2,978 of PVJH01048779.1, forward strand.
AGTGGAACAACAATCCCCAAACTCACCCTATGGCCTTCCATTGCACATAAAGCTTCTGAGAAATAGCAGGAATCAACAAGCTGAGCCTCTGCTTTAATTTTCTTAGCTATATATATTTTTATATATAGGGATGTGATTGGGCTTCAAAGAGTTTACAGAACAAACTCATTATCTTTTTTGGGGAGGGACATCACTGCCCTTTGGTGGGAGTAGGAGGCCCAGTCTTGCTCCTGGAGAGCTGCTGCTGGATTTGAACCGCCAACCCAGGGGGCTGGAGTCCCGCACACAACCACCAGGCCACTGGGTCTCAGCCTCAAACTCATTATCTTTTAATTCAACTTTTCCACAACTTTTCAAATTCCCCTCATCATTGTAAAAATGTATATATATATATATATAAAATGTTGAGGCCATCTGACCTCTTGTGACTGGATAAGGTGGGGGAAGACCAAGAATAGTAGCCCAGGATGGATTTCTACGAGGTGTAGGTCAGATAGACCTCCACTATTCATTTTATAAATTCTGACACCAACTGTTCCTCTCTATTTTTCCATTGGGTTCAACAATTTATTGTAATGGTCACACAGGGTTTGTAGGCAATAGTCACACATATGCCCACTGTTAAACCCAAACCAAGCTCACTGCCTTTGAATCAATGCTGACTTAAGTGGTCCCACAGGACAGGGGAGAATGGCCCCCTGTGAGTTTCCGAGACTAACTCTTTATGGCAGTAGAAATCTTCGTCTTCCTCCCTGTGAAGTGTGAGGGAGGTGACAAAAAATGATTCAGGTTCAGGAATGTTCAGGACACAATTCTCTGACCAGGCCAGTCTCTTTTTAGTTGTATCTGCAAGCAGGACTTCCTCTGGTCTTTGACCCTCATTCTGGCCTTGCCTGAGCAACTGTTACAAAGCTCTGGCCTGAGTAACTCTTACCAAGACAACTGGCTCCAGCAGTGGTTCTCAACCTGTGGGTTGACACTCCTGTGGACGCCGAACGACCCTTTCACCAGGGTCACCTAAGACCATTGGAAGACATATTTCCGATGGTCTTAGGCACTAAGACACTGCTCCTTTATCTGTCTTTAGGCGGGTCTGCCTACATGCAGATATGCCCACATATGAGTACCTGCGTGAAGACTGTTACCCATGCTTCAAGACAAAATTCCATTTATTTGTAATTAGAATTAAATATCTCACAATATATAATTACATGTTGTTTTCGTGATTCGTCACTATGCTTTAATGATCAATTTGTAACCATAAAAATACATCCTGCACATCAAATGTTTACATGACAATTCATAGCAGGAAGCCCTGGGAACATGGGGTGCATGAAACCCTCAGGGTCATTGGTGGGAGTGGAGTTGCCGGATGCATGGAGGGAGGGTGGCGTGGAGAGAGGAAGCCAGCTGTGGGGATCTGCAGACTGTCTCCTATCTGGAAGACGGACGTAGGGAGAAGTGGGCAGGGGGAGATGTCGGGCATTGTAAGATATGACAAAACAATAATGATTGCAGAGTAATGAGGACTGGGGTGGGGGAAAGTTAGAGGGGGAAGGAAGGGGGGCTCATATCAAGGGCCCAAGTGGAAAGGCAGATGTTGGGAGAATGTTGACGAGGGCAGGCAAGTGGGGGTGCTTGGCACAGTGTATGTAACTATGTATTGAACTATGTATGATGGAAAGCGATGTATGAGCACCCCATAAAGTGATTAAATAAAAAAATTCATAACAGTAGCAAAATGGCAGTGATGAAGTAGCAAGGAAGATGTTATGGTTGGGGGTGGGGTCACCAACCCAGAGGAACTATATGCAAGGGTGGCGGCATGAGGAAGGTGGAGAACCACTGACCTCGAGGCACCCTACTCCTGAAGGGAGCTCAGCTACCTACAGCTTTATAGATCAGTAGCCTGCCCCTATGTCAAGTACTTGGCGATCCACTACACTGTGAGAAAGTCTGCTGCCAGCAGGCATTTTGCTCTCTCACTCTGTGGGCCAGGAAGTCCACTGTGCTCTCTGTCTCCTGCCAGTCTCTTGACTCGGTTACCTCTGTTTCTAGCTGTCTCTCACCCTCCCCATGCCATCAGTCTCCCCCTCTCTTTGTCTCCTGCATAGAACCAGTACCCAGGGCAAAGACATGACTCTGTTCCTGTCTCTTTGTCCTGCTGTTCCTAAACTCTCCCTTTCCATGTCTTGGATGGCTCGTGGGAAGGCCATCAGGAGGGTGCCATGGACTAACACTCCTTAGAATTCCATATGCCTCATCACCTGTGGCTACCACACCAGGAGGCCGTGCACCTTATTTCCATGCATGTCAAGCGCTCCAATCCCCTTGGTGGGCCATGATCACCTCATTTTCATAGCCGTACCCAGTCATTTGGTGGAAGCTACCCAGACTATAACCAGCAAGGTCATACTCAGTAACCCACCGCACTTCATTATGCACACAAACTCCAAATGTACATGAGGGGACTTCAAAAAGACTTGTAGAAAAAATGGAATTAAAAGATAATACAATTTTTACATGAGCTTTTGGGAGCCCACCTTATACCCATGCCCCCAAATGCATACAGTATGGTCAGTAATGTTCTCATGCACTTGAAAATGCTGAGCTGAGTTAAAATCACCCATGTCCTAGATCACGCATGCATGTTTCAACCAAGTTTTGTTTTTTCAATTATTTTCCTTTCCATGAAAAACCAGTCATGTGACAAGGGGAGAATGTCATCGTTGTTATTTTTGGATTATGTGATCTATTTTTCACATTTTCCCTAAAATTGTGAACCTTAGGATTATCAGTGTATTGAAATATTTATGTTTTTAAAAGACCACACAGAGTGAGGTCACATGCAAATGTTTGAAGTCAGGCAACGGGGATGTCTGAAACTGTAGGGTCATATTCCTGATTCCTCACCACACCTGGGTTTGCTTCAAATCTTTTGCTTTGAAGGTACTGAATAAATGGCAATCCAAGGCTACCCAACACCTGCTATTTTCACATTCTCTTTGACTTTTTGATGACATGCCTTCATTCATCATGCATAATTCTGCATTAGTGGATGAGAGTTATTGAAAATTGTGTTCACTCCCCAAGCCTCATTGTTTGGGTAAGTAGGATCCAGTCTCTTATGCTTTTAATCTGTACAAGTCAACAACACCTGTTCTTTAGTTTTAAAACTTGTTCCCTACACATACCCTATCCTTATTTATCTCAACACTATCTTAAATTCTATAGCCTTGGCTAAATTAATGATACTATCAATAGAATTCCCTTATGACCCATATTTGCTGTTTTATAATGCTTCCTAATAAAATGACAAGAATATCTCTAAAGGGAACCAGGGATGTATATAAATTATGGATATATTTAAATTAGAGATCTATGATTTTGAGTTTGAACTCAATCGTAGTCCTAATAAAAGGAAAAAAATCACCTTTATGGCATGGGCCCAATCCCACAGAGGTGAATAGCCGAAAAGTGGGTGAAATGAGAGAGCAGTTGGGGGGCAGGAATGAGGAGTTGATGTCAGGGATTCAAGTTAAAAAAAAAGTGTTTTGAAAAAGATGTTTTTGATTTTTTTAGGATTTTATTTTTTATGTGTCATATTCTTTTGTTCTGTTTAAAGAGTTTTATTTATTTCATTCACTTATCATACAATTCAATCATATGAAGAAGAATTGTACAATTATTGTCACAATCAATTTTAGAATATTGCCTTTGTCCTTGCACTCTTTGCTCTTAACTCCTAATTTCTTCCAGTCTCCCCTGAAAGACCCCACAGGAACCATCAAGCTAATGACTGTCTTTATAGATTTACCTATTCTGGATATTGACTAGAGAAAACATGCAAAATAGCGACAGCAACCTTTCCCAAACAAAAACAACAAACAAAACTAACAACAATAACAAAATAAAACAGAGAAAAATCTCAATTGAAAAGAGCAGAAACTATTAAGAAGTAGAACAAATTTAAAATGGATCAAAAAGGAGATCAAAGGGTGAGATATTGCATTTTAACTTAACTACAGCTGCCATGATTGACTTTACAATGCTCTCTGTCTGATAACAAGGCTCTTCACTTGTTGACTATGTTCAAAAGAGAGTCACTTGACCCCTAATCCATGTGTGGACCCTGCAAATGAATTTTGGGATACTACTGTCATCCATAGCCTTCGCCAATCAGATGTTTGTAGGGTGATTTTTTTATTCTGTATATGAAATCCAGAATAGATGGATTTATAATGAGAATAACTATTTTAATAGTTTTCAGGGATATAGTAGGGGGTTAGGAGGGAAATGAGGAAGTGAGATCAATGAGTCCAAGAGAGAAGAAAATGTTCTAAAATGATTTTGGTGATGATTGCACAACTCTTTTAAATATGATTAAACCACTGAATTGTATGATATGTGCATTCTATGCAAAGAAAACAGTTAAAATGATATTTTTAAAAAGAAGACAAGAAGCAAAAAGAATGGGTTGGCGTATACGTTTCTTGACTTTTTGCCTCCTTAGTGGGGTCCTTCGAGGCACATATCTTATTAAGACTTCCAGAATCATCCAATGAGGTTAAGCCTGAGGGCTCATGGTGCCAAATATCACACCTTTTATTGCCCTTTTCCGTTTCTCATCTTACTCCCTCACCAGTGTTTCCTGGGATCGCATCCAAAATAAACGACCAGCACAGGAATCTTCATTTGGGTTACTCCACAAACAGATGCAGAGACAACGACACTGGGATTTCCAGCTTCTTCTAACTAATCCCCAGTGTTTATAGTTCAGCTACCTCTGCATATTCAAATGTGATGCTCTCAGATAGAAATAAGCATTATGTATGCCTACAGAGCGGGTCCTGGTGCTCAGATATCGGAACTAAACACCTTTAATTGCCGATAATACTCAAAAGGGTTCTTGAACTTTGTTTGCAATTTATAAAACTATTCTCTTGTCTCTATAAAAATATAATTTATTTTATGCTATGCATAGTCACTCAATCATTTTTTGGAACAAGTAGGCACGAATAAATTTAAAATGGCTGGTAGCTAGTGTATTAAACTCAGTTTACAAAGCTACGGATGAATGGTAGGAACCTGGTATGGCCATCCTTTGTCCTAGGAAACTGACAAATCCCTTTTGAGATCTCTTTTTTTTTGGGGGGGGGGGAATCCCTGCCCTCTGTTGGTCGTGGGAGCTACCCAGCCTTGCTCCTGGAAAGCAGCTGCTGGATTTGAACCGCCAAGCCGGTGGGCTGCAGTCCCGCACTCAACCACTCAATCACCAAGCCACCGGGGTTCAGCCCCCGAGATCTTCTCTTTTCTCTACCTTGGTTTGCTTTGTGTGGTATTCCTCCTGTAACTCACGATATCCCACACCCTGCATAAGTGTATATTAGCTTCTATTTGCCACAGTAAAGAAGACAGGCAGAGATAGTATTTATTTAAATGCATCTATTTATATAATTGCTCAAGGATTTCTTAAGCTGTAGCTTTATCGCTCTAGTGATCTATACCACCCTTTGTCCGTTTTATTTTATGACGGTAGGTGGTATGTTGCTATGATGCCAGGATGTATGCAGCGAGTATTGTAAATACCAGCAAGGTTACCCACAGTGGCCAACTTTCAATGGATTTTCCAGATGAAGACAGACCACTTCTGGACAACTAGGCACTGAAAACTTTATGAATAACACTGGAATGTTGCTCGATAGAGTTCGTGCTACATGCTGCGTGAGTCCTTCCAGTTGGAAAACACTCGAGATCTAACTGAGGAAGAGCTGCCTTCTCCAAGAAGAGTTGGTTTTTTTTGCCACGAGTGGGCAAAGCTGTTGAGGTCTGGATGGGCTGATGTGACATGACTCAAAATGAGAAGCGGCAGCTGCAAACATCCACTAATAATTGGAATGTGAAGTGGACTTAATAGAAGTCTTGGAAAATTGGAAGCTAGCAAAAGTAAAATGGAACACATTTTATTTGGGGGTTGATTGCCTAGGCATTAAACAAACCCAAGCAAGTGTCATCACGGTGATTCTGATTCATGGAGACCATATAGGACAGGGTGGAAGTGCCCCGGTGGGTTTCCAAGACTAAGTCTTTACAGCAGTAAAAAGCCTCATCGTTCTCTCAAGGAATGGCTCGTAGTTGTGAAGGGCTGACCTGACAGGCAACAGGCCACTGTGTAATCACTGTACCGCTAGTGCTCTCATCCTAGGCGTTAATTAGACAAAATTGATGGGTAATGGCCATTTTGAGTTAGACAGTCATACGACCTCAATGCCAGCATGATTTAATGAAGAATGCTTTCTAAATTAATCATTTAAAGGAATATTTCAAGATTCAAAAATCTTGGTCTGAGCCCCGGTGGTGTAGTGGTTGTGCGTGGGACTGCGGCCGACTGGACTGGTGGTTCAAATTCAGCAGCAGCTCTCCAGGAGCAAGGCTGGGCCTCCAACTCCCACCAGAGGGCAGTGATGCCCTCCTACCCCCCCCAAAAAAAAAGATTCAAAAGTATAATTCGGTCAGTGATAGAATAATATCTATATGTATACAAGGAAGACCAATCACTATATTGTTATTCAAACTACTGCACCATTCACTAATGACAAGGAGGGAATTGAAGATTTTACCAAGCTGTAACGTGGACTTGATCAAACTTGCAATGCAGATGCACTGATCATTACTGGTAATTGGAATGCAGAAGTTGAAAATAAGAAGAAGGATCAGCGGCTCTAACATATGGCCTTGCTGATAGAAACAAAGCTGGTGATCACATGATAGAACTCTACATGATCAACAATTTATTCATAGCAAATACATTTTTAAAAACATAAACAGTTGCTATATGGACCTTGCCAGATGGAATAGGGAAATAAACTTGTCTACATTTATGGAAAGAGACACTGGAGAATCTCAATATCTATCATAAGCACAAGGCCCTGGACTGGCTCATGAGTAGATTGCCAATTGCTCATCTTCAAGTGTAAGTTCGAGCTGAAAAAGTTTAAAAAAATCCACGAGAGCCAGAATACAACCTTGAATATATCCCACCTGCATTTAGAGATCATCTTAGGCATAGATTTGAAGCATTGAACACGAATGACTCAAAACCAAATAGCTTATGAGATAACATCAAGGACATTACACATGAAGCAACTAAAGGTCAATAAAAAGGTAGAAAAGAAAGACCAGAATGAAACTCTCACTCTCTCTCTCTAGAAGAGACTGAAACCTTTTCTTGAATGTGGAGTAAGTAAAGTGACTGGAAGTTCTTGCCTTTTGACTTTCTAATTCTAGGTCTTTGTATATTTCCTGCACTCATGATGAAGTAAAAGAGCTGAGCAGAGGATTTCAAAGGGCAACTAAGAAGACCAAGAAAATATAGTAAGATGTATAAAGACCCAGTGTTAGCAAAACAAAAGGCAAGAATGCACCTAATCCATATAAACTGAAATAACGGAAAGGAAAAAAAATTGTGTTAGTTATAGTTATAATGTAGATAAATGTGGCTTATCAATATTAAAATGTGTCAAACATTTCATTTTACTTGGATTCACCATCATGGTTCAGGGACACAGCAGTCGAGAAATCAAATTCTATATTGCACCGGACAAATATGCTGCAACAGATTTATTTAACGTATTAAGCAGCAAAGATGTCACTT
>PVJH01048780.1:0-10628 GCA_004026705.1 Nesogale talazaci
GGGGTGAATGAGCCACGTGGGAAGAAGCCCTGTGAGCGCCAGGAATAAACGCACCCGGAGCCCACTTCACCAGCCAGGCGCAGACCAGCCTCCTGGAATGGAAGGGGCTAAGCCTCCCCTCCTTTCTGAGAGCCCGTCTTTGGTCACCAAGGTCCCCTCTGCAGGTTCCAAAGGCGCCCTGGGGGCACGGTGGGGCACGAGCAGGGCTGCTGGCCTCGAGATCCGCAGTTCAAACTCGCCAGCCGCTCCCCCCGGAGAAACGCCAGGCTGTCTGCTCCTCCTCGCCAAGCCTGCTGCCACTGGGAATCCACGCGGTGACTGTGGGTTTGAGCTGGGGGCTCGAACGTATCAGGGTGAGCCTCGAAGCAGGGCCACGTGGCAGGGCCAGGCAGCCAGTACGAACGTGGCAACTTGGTGGTGAGCCTACTGGGCCCCCGGCCCTCCCCCAAACACCAGGGAGGATGGAGCCAGGCCACCCACACACAGCGGTCTCTCTGCAGACACGCTTGCCCCAGCCGGGGAGTGGGCAGCAAACTTGTCCCCCACCCCTACCGCCTTGGCGCTAGGCAGGTTTACATTGTCTGATTTTCTCCTCACACGGGGCGGAGTCTGCCCCCCCCCCCCCCCAAGACCACGGATGAGCTCAAACTGTATCTAAACAAGCGGAGAGGCCAGCAGAGACGAGGGGCTAATTGCATAATTGGCTGGAGGCCTTTCGGCTTTGGCGATTCCCCCCGGTTCCGAGCCCAAAGTAGGAAATCCAAGCTGTGCAGCCCGGCCTCAGGGCAGACGTGTTTACCGGGCTAGACCTCCATTGAGCATCTCTGCTGGGGTCTGATCTGCTCTGCTCGGCAGCTGGACTCTGATTGCTCCCTCTGACAGCTTCCGGGACCCGGGGTGGGGGTGGGGGGGTGCTGCTTCCTGCACTTGATCATGTATAGCCCCAGAGTCAAGGTTAGAGTAAGCCGACCACAATCCGCATTGTGATCACGATGGTATCAAGTTGGTTCTGGGAAAGGGGCCATAGCCAGTGTTTGGTCGTGAGCCTTTGCTGTAAGAGAGCTGGGCAAGAAAGTTCTGCTGCGTCTTGAAACGCCAGGTTTCCTTCGTCCCTCACTCAGGGAATTGCGGTGTTTACAGGACAGACGCTCCTTTCTGCTGAGAGCGGTCACTGGTTCTTTGGCTTGGGTGGCAGTGAGCAGTAAGCTCACCAGCTGCTCCTTGCGGGAAAGCGAGTGCAGGCTCAGAAACGGGCAGGGGCAGCCCTATTCGGTCCTCGGGGTGGGGGTGGGGGGTGGGGGTCCCTCTGGGTCGACACTAACTCGATGGCAGTGAACATTTGAGCTTTTGGATTGGGGGTGGGGGGAAGGTCTACACTGAGACCATCAATGTGTAGAAAACAGAGGTGTGCTTTCTAAGACGCAACCCTTTCTTTATAAAGTCACCAAGCCATCGTGAAGTCACGAGGCCGTGGGAAGGAGGCAGGCTCTCGGCGAGGCGGACGACACAGCGGAGGCGACAATGGGCGGGAGGATGGCGCGGGACCATGCTGCGCTCCGTTCTGTGGGACCCGGGCTCACTATGGGTCGGAACCAGCTCGTGGCCGGCCAACCACCCCGGCAAGCCACGGATGCCACCAAACTCTTCGTCACGCGACCTCTTAAAGCGTGTGTGTTTTCTTCTGTTTTCCCATTTTGCTGCTGTTGACACGAATGGCGTCTTACGCTCGGGCCTGTCAGGACTCAGTTCAGACCTCTTGCTTTCTTTTCCTCAGCATGTGTCCACACTCGCTCCCAGCATCCGGGGGCATCTTTCCGTTGTCTCCTTCATGCCCAGCTTGAGTTCCTCCCCCTCCCCTGGGCCACTGATGCAGGAGGACACTGACTGTTCTCTTCCTTTTGGGACCTGGGCCCTCCTCCACTCTCAGCCACAGACACCTGCTGTTATTCTCTCGTCCCATGGTCCTGTGCCCAGTAACCAGCTGCAGGCAGACACAGGAGAGTGGTGCTCCACTGGGCTTCCAACTGTCAGTTTGCCAGTAGTGGACCACCAGGCCTTTCTCCCGCTGCACTTACGCATGGACTCGGCCTTCCCACCTTTGGGTTAGCAGCCTTGTATGCTAATCACCCAGCACACCCCATGGCTTTCGAGCCAGCCCGGCTAGACTCAGACCCAAGCTACCCCACTCCTTGTCTGTGTGATTATCAGCGAACCACTCAATCTGTCAGGGTCTTGCTTATAAAATGAAGGTTACAGAAGCACAGCAAAGACCTGCAAAAGCCGCTTCCTTGGTCTCCGGCAGGTTAGGAATTGCATCCCTGAGGCCCTCACTCTTAGGCAAAGGCCAGGGCGGGGCTCCACCTAGCAATTACAGGGAGAGGCGGAGCAGTGTCAACCCCTCGTTGGTCCTTCATTAGAGCCGGAGCTCAAGCCTGGTTCCTAGACCCCTGTTGCCGCTCAGTGGATTCATTCTGCTGACCTCAGCCCTCTGCATCTGCCAGCCTGTGCCTCCTGCTAGCTCGGCTTCATCATCCTGCATTCTATTTATTAGCCTCCATGAGTTAGGAGGAGCCTGCCTTGACCCGGACTGGACCTATCTATTCCGACACCTGTGTAGGCCATCTCTTGGTCTAAACCTCTTTCTCTCTACAACACACACACACACACACACACACACACACGGATCACTAGTCCTGCTTCTCTGGAGAACCCACCCTAACCCGCTGAGAAGGCGGAAGCCTGCCAGAGAAGGCAGGGTCAGATCGTCCCCACTTAACCTAGCAGCAGAACTGTGCCAAAAGCCAGGCCGTGGCATCGGGTTCCAGCTCCCCCCATTCCCTGGATGTGCTGGGAAGACTGTGACACAAGTCTCCCCGCCCACCCGCTGCCATGGGGTTGACTCTGACTCGTGGCGACCTAGGGAGGCTTTCCAAGGCTGTCGATCTTTGTGGGAACATCTCTGTAGCTGCACATAAGTGGATATGTGGCTATATTCCTCCTCTTCACTGCCATCGAGTCCATTCTAAGTGACGATGACCCGACAGGGCATGGAAGACCTGTCCTTTGGGTTTCCCTGTCTGTGAAAGCTGCATCTTTCCCCCTCAGATCAGTTGCTGGTTTCTAACTACTGGCCCTGAGCTGAGGGGCCCAACACCTCGCCACTGTGCCACCAGGACTTCTTACGGGCACAAAGAGCTTCATCCTTTTACCTTGGAGTGGCTGGTGGATTCGAACCCCCAACCTTGTAGCTAGCAGTCCAATGCTTAGCCGATAGAGTCACCAGTAAGTGCTCGATTAACGCGGGTTTTTCTCCTTATGAGGAGCGCCACCAGACATGTTTTATGACGTACCTACAGTCCCTTCAAATGGGATCCGTCTTAATCAAAAGCCTGGCTGAGAGGGTGAGCGAAGGCAGCTGTGGTTTACAGCCCACGCCTGCGCCCATCCAGCCATGGGCGGCTCAGGCATACAGAGCGAGGTCAGCCAATCGACAGCTGGCCGGCTGCCGGTGACCCATCTTAGCCCAGCCCATGAAGCGGAACGGGTAAACAAATCACTTTCTCTGGCGTAAAACCAGCACGCACGGAGCAGCGCAGGCTTCCCAGGGCCATCGGCGCTCCCGATGAGAGTGGCCGGGCACTTAGAACAAACCACACTTTTTTTTTTTTTCTTACTGTCATGTGAATGACTCTCTGATTTGTCTTCTCGACCAAAGATCCGAATAAGGGCAAAGACTTAGTAAAAAGCCTCATCTCTCTCTTGCAGAGCAGTTGGTGGTTTCAAACTGCTGACCTTGTGGCTGGCAGCCCACCATGGCATCCGCTACACCACCAGGGCGGGCTCCTCCTCCAGAAGACAACTCAAACTCAGGAGCACTGTGTCGATTCCGACTCATTTAGTCTCTACAGGACAGGGTAGAGTTGGCCCTGTGGGGTTGGACAGCCTCATCCCTCTCCCACAGAGCAACGGGTGGTTTTGAACTATATACCTTTAGGGTTTGTGGCCCCACATACAATCCACTGCACTACAGGGCTCCTTCAAGAACTAGAGGAGATAACACCATTCTTTCTTTTTTTAAGTCAAAATTATCCTTCACAGATTCAAAAAACTGATCATCTGGATCAAAAGCAAAGTGGCTGGCTAACAGACGGCATATGAATGCCCAGCCTTTCTTACAAACCACGCACAGTCGATTAGGGTAGCCACAAATCTGGCATGTTGTGTACGCAGATAAGAAACACAGGACAAAAAAAAAAAAACACAGGACAGAGGTATGAATAAAAATGTGTATAACGGGGCTGAGCCCCGGTGGCGTAGTGGTTGTGCGCGGGCGGGACTGTGGCCCCCTAGGTTGGAGGTTTGATTCCAGCTCCAAGGAGCAAAGGCTGGGCCTCCTACTCCCACCACCAGAGGGCAGTGATGCCAAAAAAAATGTGTATAACTGATATATTTTTTAAATGCCACAAGCTTTCTGAAACACATACAGGGAAATCTGACTAACAGAGGAGACCTCTCGTAATACTGGATGGAAAGACTTCCACAATGTGAACATGTCAGTTCAAGTTACTAGAAGCATCTAAATCAACAATGAAAAGAGCAATGGGGTATTTCAAGACTGCGGATTATTTTGTCTGTGGCCACTAGGACTACTCCCAGATTTAAGAAGAGGACACTAAGGTTTTGAGAGGGTAAAAAAGTAGATTGTGGGCTGAGCCCCAGTGGCGCGGTGGTTGAGTGCAGGACTGCGGCCCACTGGCTTGGCGGTTCAAATCCGGCAGCAGCTCTCCAGGAGCAAGGCTGGGCCTCCCACTCCCACCAGAGGCAGTGATGCTCCCCTCCCCACCAAAAAATGGATTGATTCTTAGGAAATAAAGATGACGGCATATAATAATTTAAGGACATAGTTGTGAGCTACAGTATGGTTTAAAAGTGGGAAAAGTACAGATAGCTTAACTCCCCGACAATAAGGGGCAGGCTCAATAAATGAACACGTATAAAATATAATCATATGCAGAGAAAAGAGGAAGGCCCTTGATGGGATGGATGGACGCAGGGGCTGCCGCAATGGCTGGGCCACCATGAGCTACAACCAGCCCAATGGCATGTAGCAATGACGGCAACAACACACAGTGATTAGAAGGTAAATTGTAGGGGACACTCATACTTGACACAGACATCTCCCCCATCGTGTTCTTTGATAGAGCATGCACAACCCACGCAGGGCATGATCTAGCTTCTTATTGCTAAATAGGGATAAGAATGATTATGATAAAGAAAATAATAATCAATAGTGATAGGGAAAACAGCAAAAAACACAGCATAATGGTGAACCCGTAATTGATAGCAGTTGTTGTTGGCGTCGAGTTTTTGAGAACCTCTTTAACGTTTTTCTTACTTCTCAAGAAGACCAAAAGCATGAAAGGGTCCAACCAAACCAGGCTTTCCCTCAGAGGCGGCCCTACTGGTCTCTGAAATGCTGGCTGCACCCCTTCCGGCGTCACGGCCACCCAGGTGAGTTCAAGGAAGGCACGGGGAGTCACACGTGGAGGTTGCCACTCTCCCAACCTTGTGCTTTAATTGCTCATCAATGAAAGCCAATGGCTTTGCCCCTCAAAGCTCCCCAGCTCGGGAACAGGGACATGACTGACCGGAGCACACGAGAGCAAATGAAAGGGGAGGAAGAGAGAGTGGAGTGCACCCTGGCCTACCGAGCCTTGAGGACCATAGCCCTACTCAACAGTAATGCTCAGAGGATCATGTGCCTGGACCACACAGCATCCCTTGCTGACCCAAGGCCCTACGGGGACAACCATGGAGAAGCAGGGTCTGGATTGTACCCTGTCTGACCCCACCACACCAAGGCAAAACGCTAAGGGTGTGCAGCAGAGCAACAGGGGGAACAGAGCATGGAGTTCCTGAAGGAGTTATCATCATCGTTTAAAAACAAAACAAAACAAAACCAGAGCTCTCAGGGCTCTGCCATAAAGGGGCTCAGATGGCACGTCCTACTCATGTTACCAAACGTGATGGCAGGCTAGGTTCAGAATCACCAAACTTCCAGCCACGAGTTTGGCACCTCCTTTTCCTGAGAAACCTCAGAAGCTGGGGAGAGGATAGGGCTACTACTGATTGCAGCTCAAGCCTGCAGCGGACTGAGAACGTGTTCTGGCCTCCCAGGGCCTCCCTGGAGAAGAGTGACCTCGAGTCCGCTTGAGGTCAAGGTCTTGTCAAAGCGAATAGCTGCTGGGCATTTGTGCTTAAGAATAACGACATTAGGGCTGAGCCCTGGTGGCATAAATGGTTGAGTGTGGGACTACAGCCCGCGGGCCTGGCAGTTCAAATCCAGCAGCGGCTCTCAGCAGCAGCACTGGGTAGAGCCCACGACCACCAGAGGCAGTGATTCCCCCTCCCCCCCCCAAAAAAATACAAAAAGAATAACGACATTTAAAAGTCTTGGTCAGGGGGCTGAGCCCCGGTGGCATAGTGGTTGTACGTGGGACTGCAGCCCACTGGGATGGAGGTTCAATTCCAGCTCCACAGGAGCAAAGGCTGGGCCTCCTACTCCCACCAGCAGAGGGCAGTGATGCCCCCCCAAAAAAATTTTTTTTAAAGTCTTGGTCAGAAAGCTCGTGAGCTGCCATTCGAGGCACAACAATTGGTCTCTTTTCTCCTGAAGCCGCAGAGGAAAAGGGAGAGTTAGGAACAGGAGGAGGTCCTGGATTATGTGACTGACTGCCTCCGTGACCACCTGCCTCCTTGCCCTGAGACCAGGAGACCTGGTGGTGCCCAGCTCCTGTGAGTGAATATTTCGATCCAAGATTTCACAGAAGACTCCTCATCAGGAGAGGGAAAATATAAAACAGAGCTTCAAACTCTTATGGACTCGAGCCTTCCTGGAGCCAACAAGGGTGGAGGGGCCCCTGAAACTATTAGCTTGAGGGACACTGTAGACGCAAGATATCCCCTGAAATGATGTTTTCCCACAAACCGTGCTTTCCTGTAACTGGTAACAACAGTCTTCCTTGAGCATGTTCCTTGAAGGACATCTACAGGGGCTCTGGTGGTGTCGTGATGACGAGTTGGGCCGTCATGATCTGTCTGCAAGGTCCGATCACGAAGCACCAGGCGCTCCTCAGGGGACCGAAGGAGGGAGTTACCTACGCCTGGAAAAGGAGGCGGGCTCAAAAACGTAAGGGGGCGGTTCCGCCCTGTCCCACAGGCTCCCTATGACTTGGCATCGACGCTGTGGCAGTGAGTCTGCTTGCTTCTGCAGGGGATCAAATTGGCGAGAGTCCCTGCAAAGACTGGCGAAGGCACCTTGGAGGGCTGTGGGCTTGTGTTAAGGACGAGTGGGCGACGTAGGAAAGGAGGGCGGTTGGCAGCGCAGCTCACGGCACGCGGTCAGCGTCACTCGGCCCTCCGTGAGAAGCTAAGGGGTTGGCGCGTGGCTTGCTGTGTCTATTCCCAGCAACCAGAGCGAAGCAAACCAAAAAGAGAGGAAGCGGACGACCAGCCTTGGCTCCATCTTCTTCCCGAGAGTCCCCAGAGCTGTCCTTGTTCCCCCCTCCTTCCTCGCGGCCCCCGCCCCCTCGCCTTTTGGGTCTTTGGGGAGGAAACAGGCAGAACCCGGGGAAAAGGCGATGGTCCAAAGAGCGATTAAACACTGGCGGTAGCCATGAGGGCCCCCTGCAGAAGCTGGAGGGCTGAGTCCACCCGACGCCCTTTGGAAGAGAGGCCTGCAAACCCCAGGAGCACAGATACATTGAGGAAAAGAAATAGACACAAGCACGGTTGTGAGAATGAAGTCCACCCGCAGGAGGACACACAGACATCCAGAAGGCATTCAGGTAGAGCTGGTGCGCACCCCAGGGCACCCCCGCCAATGTACACCAAGCGTGTGCGGGCGCGACCTCCATCAGCAACGAGCAGGAGACCGGGGGGAGGCAAGGAGCTTCCTGGAGCCAAGGCGTTTGGCTCAGGGGGTGGCGAAAACTTCCTGTGCAGGATTAGCTACCGAGAAGGGTAAGCTTCGTGGTCCGCACGCCTCCCCTCGCAACCACTCAATCCTGCATTGTGGGTGGGAAGCAGCCCTTGACGCTGTGGAAGTGGACGTGCGTGGCAATGCTCCAAACTTGATTTACAGACCCTGCTTTTTGAAATTCCTATCACGTTCACCAGTTCTTGTCTGAGACACCCCCCCCTCCGCCCTCACCCCCAGCCATGTAAGAACATGAGCAATGACCCGCTTGCAGGCGGAAATGGGCCCCTTCGATTCGACAGGGGCACTCTGGTGCAGAAGACAGCGAGGGGAGTTGCCCAGGGAGGGTCCTGGGCCCTGTCAGAGGACTGGAGGACAACGGGGAGCCTCGGAAAGGTGCTAAGAGGAGAGAGGTGCAGTTAGAGGGGGTGGGTTGGCCCAAAGCAATCTGTATTTCCCAGAGCTTTTGGAGTTTGGGGCGGCCCTGGAAGGGAACGAGGAGGCCAGTGAGGGGGCAACAGACTGAAGCCAGGAGATGAGGAGGACCAGGGAGAAGTGAGGGGAAAGACAGGAAGGTCTGGATCGCACACAGCGTGGAGGAGGGAGGCGTGGCCAGGCCTGGCAGCCGACGGGATGTGCCGGCTGAGCCAGAGGGAAGACTCAGGAGTGATTCCTTGGCATTCGGCCCGAGAAACCCAGTGGTTGGTGGTCTCACCCATCAGTCGATAACCGGGACAGAAAGGCACGACTGGAGGAGGCGGTGAGCTCGGTTTGGACATGCGGGGGACGACTGCACACGTTTTCAACAACACAGTAGGTGCTCCTCTTTCACAGGGCCTGCAGGGGCCTTGTCAAGCCAGTGGAGGAATATGTTCTTTCAGGGTGAGGGGCTGCGTAAGAACTAAATCTACCTTTGAGATCCTGGATATAGTTCCTTGCAATAACTACAGAAGGGCTGGGGTAGGGCCTCGCGTCACCTGGGCCTCCCCAGCAGGCCCACTCAGGGGACTTCCTGTCACTGCCCTACAGGCGCCAAACCAGGTATCATTTCCCCACTTTTTCATCCCAAGACTCCCCTGTGTATGTTTTCACCTTTTAGTCCATGATAGCTGATTCGTGATTTTCTTATCACCACCCCACCTTTAGACATCTTGGAGTGCGTGCCTTCATTTCTAAGGCTGCTTCAAAGGGCAAGAGGGCTTCAAACGGCTCCTGGAAACGTGGAATGAAATGGGATGCCTCCGTGTGCTTTGTGAAGCCCCCGGGATGGTGAGGAGGTTTTCAACAGAAAGGCATGCTACTGGGAGTCACTCTCTTTATCAAGGGAATCAAGTCATTGCTGTTGTTCATGCTGCTGGGTGCTGTCGAATTGGTTCTCAGTCGTCCTCATGGTAGGCGTTGCTGATTGGTTCGGACTCACGGTGGTCCAATGGACAAGATGAACCACTGTCCAATCTTACGCCTGTTTGTCCAGTCACCATGTCGGTCCATCTTCCCGAGAGCGTCCCTTGTTTTGCTCACCCTCTACCTCCCCAAGCATGGGTCCTCTTTTAGACAGTCCCTCCTGGTGACACGTCCAGAGTACATGAGACAGTCTGTACTTCCAAGAGCATTCAGGTTGTCCCCTCCTGACACAGATTTGTGCATTCTCCTGGTAAATTCACAGTGATTCTGTGTTCTTCACCGACACTGCCATTTCCCTTAGTCACAGTCCAGCTTTCATGAGTGAGCAAGGTGGTTTAAAATCCTGCGGCTTGGGGCAGGCACAGCCTCGCCCTCCAAGGGACCAATGAAATGTGCCCTGAGCATTTCTGATCCTGTGTCATTGTAACCTCCCAACAGCCCTAATGAGCCCCCCACTCCTGTGGATTGGTCTGTGGCCTTTGAAACAAGGGATCGAACCCATCCACTTCTGCATGTCAGAATTGGTGCAGAAGGAGAGAGGCAGATCTGACCTGCCTTATAGCCACCGGCCTTGGGCTGCTAGTGGATTATGAAGTCCGGAGATCAAAGCCACCTCCGTGCCATTCCTCCAGACCCCTAACTCTGAAGGCCACTCAAAGTACACCACCAACACAAACCGGTGCTAGTGAAGACAGAATCAGGGGTTCTGTCCTGCTGCACGAGGGGCCGGCGGATGAGCCTCGTCCTTCAGTGGCTTCCAGAGTGTAAGGAAGAAAGTCGGTTAGAGGACAGGGTCTGTTCACAGTCAGACTCCCTTCTGGGTCAGTCTGTTAGGTCAGGGCTGGGCTGCTAACGGCAAGGCTGGGGGTTTAAGCCCACGGGCCTCTCCTCGGAATCGAGACTGTCTGCTCCTGTTAATATTTACCGCCAAGAAGAGCAGAACTGCGATTCTCTTCCCACCCGACGGCAACACACCCAACGATTCTGAGAGGGGAACATCTGCTGTCGTCAGGCCTGCTCAGGTCGGGTCCAAGTCATAACGAGCTTGCTACATACAACGACCCTAAAACCCTGCCAGGCCCGGGGCCGGGGCCTCCCGGGTGGTTAAGTTGGGGCCCATGATTGCAGCCACTGTGTCCGTCCAGCTTTATTGGGGTCTTCCTCTTTGTCGTGACCCTTCTACTTGACCCGCGTCCTTTCCCAGGGACCGATGTCTCTCCTGACAACATGTCCCCAGTGCATGGGG
>PVJH01048781.1:0-10636 GCA_004026705.1 Nesogale talazaci
CACAACCACTACGCCACCGGGGCTCAGCCTATAGATGTCTTTTTAAAAGCATGCATAAAACTTTTTTTTAAAGTGATATGACTATATGGAAGTGTGATATATGAATAATGTATCAAGAAAACTACTTAAAAAAAAAAGAAACGAGCTGAGCCCCGGTGGCATAGTGGTTGTGTACGGGACTACAGCCCACTGGACTGGAGGTTCAAATCCAGCAGCAGCTCTCCAGGAGCAAGGCTGGGTCTCCTACTCCCACCAGAGGGCAGTGATAAACCCCCCCATCCCAAAAGAAACTGAACTTGACCTATGGTTACCGTACATGGAGGAGGGATTGCTTTTGCTTAAGAAGCATTCACTTTGTTAATGGTGGTGAAACAAATTGGAGAGGGCGATCAATAATGGTGTACAACATGAGGAGTATAATCATGGCACTGAATGCAGAAATTGTTGAACTAGCGAATATTCTGTTCTGCATATTTTTCTGCCAAAAAAAGATTACACAAATAACAATTGAGTACAAGGAAGAAGAAAATATTCTAAAATTGACTGTGGTGAAGATTGTACAAGTCTTTGTGATATGGTTGAACTATTGAATTGTATGCCGACACAACTGTTAAAAAAAGCCCAACACACTTTCAAAGGTGTCTTTATTTGACAAAATTCATTGAAGTTAAACAGAATGAAAAATTTTTAAGCAGTTCCATTTACAGTTCAAATCCCTTTAAACAATGTTATAGCATTTATACATTTAAGAAATTTGGCTGAAGCTGTACTTCAAATGCTTAACCCAACCAGCTAGGCCTTCCCGAGTGCTTAACTCTTATAAATAGAATAAGTTAAAACATTCCATATTTTTGCAGCATAAGAACATTTCAAAAATACCTTTCAACTATAAACTATATTTTTTAAAATGCTAAGCACTTAAATCAGAATGCTAAGACCCGAGTCACATATTGCAGCATGCCAACTGTTCAAAATACTTCCAAGTGCAAATTCTAGTTTGTCCCTGTGAGTTAAAAAGCAGATCCCTAAACGTCACAGGAAAGCACTGATGACCACCGGAATGGCTTCCTAGCCTTTTGATGTATCATTGAAACGTATTTCACTTGAGAACGTGCATCGCCCCATGAAGGCTCTTTGGGATGCGGCAGTTGAGGTCAGTGCTCCACCAGGCGGAACCACGAGGGCAACTGATAAGGAGAGGAAGGTAGGGAAGGTCAGAATGAAAAACCACACTATGTAATGCAGTGCTTAATGAGAACAAGGAAGCTCCATTAGGATGGTGGTGCTGGTAATCCAAACAAAGACGTCCAGCCCCCGGGGAACAGACTTTGGAGAAAGCTAAGGTGGAGAGTGAGGGAAGACAAGAGTCTAGCCTGCAGCCCTGGTGGTGCAGTGGTTCTGTGTGGGCTGTGATCCCCTTGGTCAGCAACTTGAAACCACCAGATGGGTGGTTTCCACAGTTAGTCTTGGAAATTCACAGGGGATGGGCGGTATCACCAAGAGTTACCACTGAGTTGGTGGCAGTGAGCTCGGAATTTCAGATTGCTGATGGGTGTTCATTTGGGTGAATTGCAAATCAGTCCGCAAGAGGGAGAAATCAAAGATCTCGAGAAGGGTCCACTCTTGGGGGTTCAGTGAACACTTTTAAGTGCTGAAGACAAAGCTGGTGATCCGAAATATAAACCCCCCATCTAATTCACAATTGAAAAGTTATTATAAAACGTATGATGTTAAGATGATAGAGCTAATTTTTTTTTAATTGGGAATAAAAAGATCTCAGGGGGGAAAAAATCCTATCTTGGGCAACCATTGTCACGTAGCATACAATGAATGGCAGGTACAGCTTTAGATAAATGAAGAGTGTGGCATCAGGATGGAAGAAAGACTTAAGAACCTGCACTGTGCAGATGGCACAACTCTGCTAGCTAACAGGGAGGACTTGCATTTGCTGATGAGAATCAAGGGGTGCAGCCTTCCACGTGGATCGCGCAGGCACAGAAGACAGCAATCCTCCTACATGGACAAGAAAGTAACAGCGTGATGGGGGGCAGGGGGTGCGATTGAAATGGTCAGGGATTTCATCTTGCTAGGATCCACATCAATGTTCGTGGAAACGGAAGAGATCCCATGGTGCATTGCATTGGGTAAACTGCTGCTCTTGACCTCTTTAGAATGCTGAAACGCTCGGATGTGTCCTTGAAGACTCAGGTGCGCCTGATCCAACCATGGTATTTCCATCACCTCATGTGCATGTCAAAGTTGGGCACTGAATTGGGGAGACCGAAGAAGTGATGCTTATGAATTATGGTGCCAGTGAGGAATATTGAAAAAACCAGGGACTGCCAAAAGAACACATCTGTCTAGGAAGCAGTCAGAATGTTCTACAGAAGAAAGGATGGGAAGACTTTGTTTCACAGACTCTGGGCCTGTTGTCAACAGAGACCAGGCCCTGGTATAGAGCATCATGTTTTCTTGCTGAAGTGGAAGGGCAGGGGAAAGGCGGCTTCCGAGAGTCGCACAGTGGCACAAGGGGCTCAGACGAAAGAACAATTGTGAGGATACAGCAAGACCAGGTCAGGAAATGTTTTGTTCTGTTGCACATAAGGCTGTGGGCTTGAGCCAATTCCCTGGCTCCTAAGATCACGGAATCGAAATAGAATTTCAACCTCTGAGTTCTACTAGTAGATGAATGACCAGACTATCTATGAGGTGGATGCATTTAAAAAGCTTTGAACTAGAAGACTTTTTGAAACAAATGCTTAACCTGAGAAGGCACCTATCCTGCTTTTCTCCTACCTAACAGGAGAATCGAATCCAAATTTAGAGAACTGAAACCATTATGAACCCTCCCTGTTCTTCCTTGGAATACAGAAAGGGTGCTTCAAAAAAAATTCATGGAGATTGTCCCTTAGTTTTTCATTCCATTTTCCCAGGAACTCTGTGACAAGGAGGTAACAGCATGATGGGCGGGGTGGGGGGAGAAGAGAGTAAACGACTGAAACGGTCAAGGACTTCGTCTTGCTAGGATGCACAGTGTTCACGAGAACAGCAGTCAGGAGATCGAATGGTGCATGTGGGCAGCCTCCTGTTTTTGAACAAATAATGAATTGTGGAATGACTACCTTAGGAGACACTTACAAGTGAATATCCATCACGAGCCCACATGGCCTGAAAGCCCCTAGAAAATAGTAGTTTCATTAGAAAAAAAATGTGATTTATATTAAAAAACAATTTTGGCATCACTGCCTTCTGGTGGTCTTGGGAGCTACCCAGTGCTGCTCCTGAGAGCTGCCACTGGATTTGAACCTTCGAGTCCGCGGGCTGCAGTCCTGCACTCAACCATTTACGCCACCAGGACTCAGCCCTATATTTAAATTTCTATTTTCTAAAAATTCAATTTAATTTTTTATATTTAAATTTTTGAAAATAATTTTCAAAGTTATTCTGGTTTGGGGCTTAAAAATAACATGAAGATTAGAGGGGGAAGAAAATCTCAAATCTGATGCAAAAAAAATACTTTTTGAGGAGTTTTTGAATTTCATAAGCTCTAGTGTATGTATGAAAGGCTAATGACGGTGCAACCTGCAAATACCTGAGCCTTTATCAGGCAGAAGATAGCTGTGTAGGAAGGAACATTCGAGCATTTCCCAGAGGGAAAGCTAGAGATGAGTGGGACGGCTCCAGGACCAGGAGAAAAATTCTTGATAGGTGCTACAAGCCACCTGCAAGTCCGAGCCCAGGCACTCCCCGAGGATTCAGGCTCTCCCCAGTTTCACTCTATTAAAAGAGAAATTGCCAATTTTATCATTCTGCGGGCCTGAAGCTGAAAACCTCAGGTTATATACTTAGGGAAAGTATATATATACATATATATATATCCACTAAATACAGGGTCAAAGTTCAAGAAACAAGCACCTGAGACAATCCTTAAGCTTCGCCCCTGCCTCATCCCACTCTCTGCACACACTAGTGGACCAGCTAGTGTCCATTACTCAGACATGATGCCTGGAGAGGATACAGATGTGCTACCAGCTGGAACGGGGCATGTCACCGAGCCTGGCAATGACAGAGGGAGGGGAGTCACGCTCGGGAGAGGCCCAGACGGAAATCCCAAGAGCACTGATGAGTACGAATAAAGGAATTTGTGTTGCTTTTTTTCCTTTCTTCTTGTTCTAGGGCAGAAATATACAATCAAAGTAAGGCACTATTTCTTTTTTGTTGTTGTTGTTGTTGTTGGGCATCACTTCTCCGGTGGTGAGAGTAGGAGGTCCAGCCCCACTGCTGGAATTGAACCTCTGTCCCAGTGGGCCGCAGTCCCGTGCACAACCACTACGCCACCGGGGCTCAGCCCAAGGCACTATTTCTTTGGGCCACCACTTGTCAGTGTGTCATACTATGGTGGCTTAAGGGTTGCAGTGATGCTGTTAGCTCTGTCCCTGGTGTTTAAGATGCCAGCAGGGACGCTCCAGTCAAAGTTTCCATAGGGCTTCCAGGCTGAAAAGTACCATTCCCGACGGGTTACCTATTAAAAATCTTATCAACAGGTGAGTGGCCAAAAAAATAAATAAATAAAACAAACCTTCTCAACAGCAGGGAAGTATTCAGAAAGGGAACAAGAAGTGTGAGCCCCTCAATTTAAAGATACTCAAAACACAACCGAGAAAGAGATGCATCCTCAGAGCAGAGTCGACTGTAACAAAGGGATAGTGAATCCCAGGCCCTTCTTTTGCTGACGGGGAACTTGAAATGAGAACAGCCGCTAGGATCCATTACTAATTAAGATTTGGGATGCGTGCAGTATGAGTATAGTGCAGCTGCAAGTTGTCGAAAACAAAACAGGACACAAAGCACGACGTGCTAAGCATCACTGAGCTGAAATGGGCAGACCATTGAAGTCAGACCATCACCTGGTAACTATGCCAGGAATGACATCATGTTTTTTAAGATCTTGGAGTACAATGCTGTCTGCAATAAAAATGTCAGAAAGGAAGATCTAAAAAAATAAATATTATTCAAATCTACTCACCAACTATGAAAACTAGTGATGAAGAAAC
Organism: Nesogale talazaci; assembly: GCA_004026705.1. Classification (NCBI taxonomy): domain Eukaryota; kingdom Metazoa; phylum Chordata; class Mammalia; order Afrosoricida; family Tenrecidae; genus Nesogale; species Nesogale talazaci. The sequence goes on from PVJH01048781.1 coordinate 5,055, forward strand.
ACGAATTCTACCAACTTCTTCAGCCGGAAATTGGGCAAACGTGCGATTAAGATGTATTGATAATTATTCATCATTGGAATGAAAAACGTGGAAACAAAGGGGAAGGACTATTACTTGGAAAACGACGTTGGTGGCAGAAATGGAACTGGAAATCACTTGAATTTTGCAAGACCAGAGACTGTAAACAAATTGACTAGATTTGTGGGAAGTGATGACGATGAAGCTCAGAATCAGCAGCTAGATGAGTCCAGGGGTGGAGTGTGGAACGAACTCATGATTGTGCACATGTAAGCTCGGGAGGAATGACAAACGGAGACCACATCAAGAGGATCACACGTAAGATGGCAAAGTCATTAAAAAAACAAGACTAGTCACTGTCCGATAGTCCACCATTTCAGAGGGTAGCACATTATCAAAAAGCCAGAAGAAATTCATGCTGCACTGAAGACATCAATGAAACACAAGGCTCCAGGAATTGACAGAACAGCAACTGAAATGTTTCAACAAGCTGATGAAGCGCTGGAAGCACTCGGTCACCTATGCCAAGAACTTGGAAGACAGCCAGTTGTCCAACCCGATGGAAAGGTTCCCTATTTGTACCCATTCCAAGGGTGATCCAGGAGTAGGAAATTATGCAATAGTATCATTATTACGACATGCAAGTATTTTTGAAGATAATTTTAAAAGTTGCAACGGTACATCCACAGGGAACTGACAAAAACTGGAATCAGATATACAGAAAAGAATGTGGTCCAAGGGAGATCTTCGCTGACATCAGAAAGGATCTTGGTTGAAAGCAGAGACTATCGGAACCTTTGTGTTTTATAGACTACAGAAAGGCATTCAACTGTGTAAACCATAACAAACCGTGGATAACATTCGGATGGAAAATTGAGAATGCTTCACTATGCTCACGGAGAACCTGTACATGGATCAAAAGAACAAGAGGGAAATATTGCGTTGTTTAAAATCAGTCAGGGTGTGTAACGAGATTGTATCTTGTCATGTTTACTCAATCTCTATGCTGAATAAGTAATCCAAGAAGTTGGACTACATATATGAAGAATGTGGCAGCAGGATTGGAGGAAGACTTATCAACAACTTGTGATACGCAGGTAAGAAACTTGAAGCATTTTGCTGAGGAAGATTTAAAAACTGCAACCTTCAGCGTGAAATACAACTCAATGTAAAAAAATAAAATAAAACCCTCACAAGTGGACCAACGGGTAACATCATGGAGAAAAGGCTGAAGCTGTCAAGGATTTTAATCTACTTGGATCCATAATCAAGGCGCATGGAAGCAGCAGTCAAGAAATCAAATGACGTCTTACACTGGACACATCTGCCGCCCGAGACCGCTTTACAGCATTGAAGAGCAAGACTGTCACTTTGAGGACCACGGTGGGCCTGGTGAAAGCGTGGTATTTTCCACGGCCTCAGAGGCCTGTGAAAGTCGGACAATGAGTAAGGAAGGCTAGAGAACTGATGCACTGAATTATGATGCTGTTGAAGGATAAAGCAAGAAACATGGACCGTCCAAAAGAGAAACAAATCTGTCTTGGAAGAAGCACCGTTAGAAAACTCTACAGAAGTGAAGATGGCGACGCTCTCCTTTACTCTGGGCTTGTTACTAGGAGAGACTAGAAGGCTATTGCACTTGGGGAAGCAGAACATGGGCCAAGCAGAGGGAGCCCCTAACGAGCTGGACGGACGCAGCGGCTACAGCCACGGGCTGCGTCATGACATTTGTGAGGATGGGGAAGGGCTGGGCGGTGCTGTGTTCCTTGTATGTCGGGTGACTACAGGCAGACGGACTGGCCAGCACGTGGCAACAGCACTCCTGCTCCTGTCCACAGTTCCTGGGGGAGCCCTCTCCAGGTAGGGTTCTATTTGAACCTACCATCTGAATGCTTCACAAGGTTTTGATACAAATTTTACTAGAGTAACATCAGAATCAACTCATCCAAGGTGAACATAACAGTAACCGAAACAATGGCGCTCTTCTAACTGAAGCTGTTATTAAAAAATTCAGTGATTCAGGAAACATCAAGTCTGAAAACAGGCGCTGATTTTCCTATCACGACCATTTCAGTCTTTCATTAAATTGTTTCTTGAAATAATTATTTTTTGTTTTGAAAGAGATTCTCTTTCCAAGAGTTCGTGGAATTAAATCTATTCCAAGTCCATTCTGAGGGTATCTGGTGAGCATTATGATCCTGTCTTCTTGCTGTCTAGAAATCCATCGGATCGATGTTCCAATGTCAAAGTGCTTTCTGTCGTCGCTGTCGTCGCAAACAGCATCTCCATCATCCCCAAGGTCTCTAGCAGTTCCCTCTGGTAATCAATCTCTTTCTCAACAAGTCCCTGAAGTAACAAAAACTTCTTATCCACTATAGGTGACTGGCCAACCACAGGCAGATATATATCTGAAAAGAGGAAAAAAATGTATTAACTGGAAACATCTTCTACACCGGGAGTGAAAAGTACTTAGAAAAAGTATATACATACAGAAGTCTATTTTTTATGAACAATTTTCAATTTGTATGACATAGCAATAGAATATTTCAAAACTTACCAAAAGTACAGAGGAGAAGTTTTGTGTTGTTTTTATTTTCTTAATTAAAAATCCTTGGGATCATATTTATAAAAGTTTAAAATATAGAGATTATCCCTGTCCCACCAATTCAAAGTGCCACTACTACAACCAAATTGCTGTAGTTCAAGCTGTACACTGTCTGATTACATAGTTGAACATCACTGTTTTTATAAGTATAGCCGTATTTTTTTTTTTTGGGGGGGGGAGGCATCACTGCCCTCAGGTGGTGGGAGTAGGAGGCCCAGCCTTTGCTCTGTGGAGCTGGAATCGAACCTCCATCCCAGTGGGCCGCAGTCCCGCGCACAACCACTATGCCACCGGGGCTCAGCCCAGTATAGCCATATTCACAAGCTTCAATTACTTACCAATTATTAGTTCAGCAACATTTATCAAGACAGGAGCAAATCTTGGCTGAGATAGATTCCTACAAAGAAAAGAATCTGTGTATTGAAACTTGCAAATACTTTTGAAATCCATAGAACAGATTTTCTTACTATAGTCCACCTGCTCACTACAGAGATCAAACTAAGAAAATGTTCCTCCTTTGCTAAAAAAAGCTGTCAGATGCAAAAGCCACGTGCTTCACACACCTGAACACAAGCCTTATCAAAAAACTCAGACAAACCTTATCAAAAAATTCAGCAAGCGGCTGAGTTCCTTCTCATCCCGACCAGCCAGGGCATTGGCCAGGACTCCTCTTCGGCTTAACTCCTTTATGATGGAAACTGTAATCTCTGGTGTCTTTATTGTGATTTCTGGCTTTAAAATTTAAAAATAAGTAAATAAATAACATGCACAAACAAGACAGCAGAAAAAAATTAGCTTCAGAGCCCCCCAACAATCACCACTTTGAACATCGGTCTGTTTGTCCCGAATCACAGTCATTCAGATGACAAGTCTTTTAAATACCCGCTCCTCACCTACCTCTAGGACTCTGTCAAGTGCCTTTGAGATCCGGAAGTTTTTCAGATCCCTGTCATACAATTCCAGGTGCTTTTTGGATGGTCTATTGACTGAAATGTCATCCTGTAGTCAAAAAAAAAGTACAGAGAAGCGTCACTGCTTGCATCCAGTTCCATTCAACAGGAACGTTTGCACAGTGGGGCTTGTACAAACCAGGGCAGCCCTGAGGCACGTCTTAACTCACGTCCTTCTGTCCATAAGGATTCGGGACAACAGAAAGGAGCACGCTCACCGGTGTGCTTTCACTGGCCTCCCTGCGTTCACTCAGCACCCGCAGAACAACTCAAGTCTGGGCCCCCGTCCCTCACCTGCCTCTCTGGGGCCCGTCACCTTTGACTTGCTCAGAATGCCCCCACACGGCCCCAGGGGGCAGAGCTGAGGCAAGCAGAGCAGCACAGGGAGATGCCACCGGAACTCTCCTCTCCAGCAAGGTGCACACACGGCGTTGGACACCCTAACCCATGTCACCTTTTTAACCAAATAAGAGGAATACATAAGTACCCGTTGCTTCGTGTAATTTCTCCCTTTAATAAAGGTCCGATATGCTGGCCTTCGTCTCCTGGAGGAAGCGTCCTTCTTTGCTTCGGCTTTCCGGTGCTTCACGCTCATTATTCCATTGGTCATGCCTACAACGATCATCTCGTCTTCATGCTGGCAGCGGTCAGAAGAAGAAGTCAGTCTACTTAGAGCCAACAGGGCCTTTTCTCTAAATATGTCTAAAGCATATTCCCACTTTCACCAAGTTCCATTCAGAAATAGATTTTTTCAAAGTGTTTTTCAGGAAACAAGGATACCATTATGTAGATAGAATTTATTCTATGTGCAATGAAGTATCACCAGTCAAGCTTGTATAACAACAATGCACAATAATGATATTTGGGGAGTTTCACAACAGCATTTCTCTGCACCTTCTTAATTAGAAGGAAGATTACAGAGTGGCATGATCTTCTACAATGCTGACAACAAAAGACTTTGGAATAACGTCACTCTCAGTACAGGTTATTATATAATACATTCATCTGCATTCCACCCCAAATATGGCTCCTCATAAATTCTGAATACGCAGTCAAGCCAAAACAGTATTTCCGTTTGTTGACTCCTGTCCCTTACCTTCACATGTTTTTGCTTAGCGACTCCATTTGCCTTATAAAATGCCACGAGGCCCTTCATAAAATATGCTGAAGAGCAATGTGCCAATTCCAAGTAACGTTTAGCTAGGGCTGTACTCATGGACGGTGTACAGCAAGTCGGACATGGATCTGAATTTGTGCTACGTTATTAGGAAAAGTCACATATTCTAGCAATTGTGCTAATATAAAGAACCAATGTGGCAAGAAAAAACATGGCCTATAAATTCTAGCGTATACACCCTAAGATTCCACTTCCGTCTACTTCACCGGCAAACTTAGGGAAAAGTTTAAAAGCAAAAAGTACTTACTGCAAGTGCCAGACTCAAAATGGAAGCTGCATAGTCAAAACTGTGGACTACTTTGTAGGAAGCCGTGCTATACACCTTCACCTTCCTATGAAACAAGAGAGCTTCGCTGTCACAGACCCTTTGGGGAATGAGGATAGAATGCAAGAAAAAGGACGCCGCCTCTCACTGACCGTTGTGATGGTAACACAGCTCCTACGAATGTGACTGAGCTACTATAACGAATGACCTATGAACTGCATAGCATTGAAACCGTTAACAAATAAAACTAATCGGGCTGAGCCCCAGTGGCATAGTGGTTGTGCACGGGACTGCAGCCCACTGGGACGGAGATTCAATTCCAGCAGTGGGGCTGGGCCTCCTACTCCCACCACCGGAGAGCAGTGATGCCCAAAACAAAAAATAAATAAATAAATAAAACATACTATTCCTATGTGTTTGAAAAATCAACTTTTAAACTACTACATCTGAAATAAAATAAACACAAGGACAGACCACGAATCATTGTGATCTGACGATAAAACTTGCAAGTTAAAAAAAAAAGGGGGGGGGGGGGAATCTATGAAAGTCTATTAAGAGCCTACTGTA
>PVJH01048782.1:0-10632 GCA_004026705.1 Nesogale talazaci
AGGCCAGAGGGGTAGGAACAAAGGTGGATGAAAAGGGGGGGCCCTGGGGTGGGGGGATTGGGATGAGACCAGCTTCTTTGAAGGGATCGCAAGTCATGTCACGGAATGAAATGTGTGTTGGCTGTGGGTGGGAAAGAAAAGGAGTCTGCATGGTTTCCAGAGGAAAGACACCAAACCCAGACTAACTCCTTCCCACCGAGTCCTGTCCGGCCACTCGAAGCCCCATAGTGCAGAGTGAGACTGCCCAGAGGGTTTCTGAGGTTGGTGGGAGCAGACAGCCTCAGCTTCCTCCCCTAGAGCAGCTGGTGGTTTTGAACTTCTGGCCTTGAGGCATGCTGCCCAATGCGTCACCACTAGGCTATCAAAACCCAAACCAAATTCACTCCTCATTCTGACTCCGCGGTCCCACAGGACAGGGTCGAACTGTCCTGGTGGGTTTCTGAGCCTGCCACTCTTTATGCATGGTGTTCTGTACAACCCGGCCCAGATTGTTCTGATGGTTTGAAGCACACTTGACCAACTACCTTGAGTCAGGCCCCAGGGCTCCAGGCCTTAGTAATTAGAGGTTAACCCTCCTGGACCCAAAGGGGGTCCCTCAAGGACTTCACTAGCTGGGTCACCTTGAGTTAAGTTTCTTCATTTCTCTTGCATCCTCATCTTGATGTGACATTGTCCCCTGTGGACGATGTGAGAAAAACCAGAAGATGCCTGTAAAACCCCAGCAAGGCGGCCAGCGCAGATGGCTGGCAGTTACTGCCAGGAACTCGGGTTGGATTCAGAAGCGTGTGGAACAAGGGATATCCCTGTGGATGTCGAGTGGATCTTGGCTCACCGCCGAAGATGCCAGAAAGATGTCGAGTCTACGGCTACACCCCCCTGAACGTGCTCCATCCCGTCTGATCCTGGAAGCTAAGCCGGGTCGGGCCTGGTTAGTGGTTGGATGGGAGTGAGGTGCTGACTTGTGTTGATGGACTATGCCGAGACGCTTGGCTTTGTGTCTGTAACAAACTAGAGATCGGCCAGAGAAGAATGGGGAGTCGGTAACACTTCGTTAAGCCTACGTGGAGCCTGTGCTTCGGCTGAGAAACAGTTGTGAGCAGGAAGAGTACGTGCCTTGAAATCAGCAAAGATGTGTGTCAGACCTATATCCTGTTCTATTGGGGCACTTACAGCTCTTATCACAATCCATACCTCCATCGTATCAAGCACATTTGCACATACACTTCCATCGTCATTTTGTAAACACTTACATTCTATTTTAGGCCTGGGTATCAGCTCCTGTTTTTACCCTCCTCTCCACCCTCGTGACTCCTTGATGATTTATAAATCATTCATTTCATATCTTACACCGACCACCATCTCCTCTCCCCAAAGTTTCTTCCCCCACCTCTCCCCACCTTCCCCCTACACTTCTGCTGCGGCTGCTTCCATTTCTGTTCCTGAGGGGTTTATCTGACCTGGATTCCGTGTGTCCTGAGCCCTTATCTGTAGCTGTGTACATGCTCCAGCCTAGCCCGCAGGGAAAGACAGGATTGGGATCACGGAACCAGAGGCCGCTCACCATTCTGAACTTGTGAACGTCATCCCAGAAGCTGGATGACATGAAGAAGGATGGATGATCAGGACTGGGGGAAGGTTCAGCGCAGGCCAGCAGTTCAAAACCACCAGCCATGCTGAGCGAGGAAGAGGAGGCTTTCTCCTCCTTCAAAGATCAATCATTGCAGAAACCCACAGGGCCTTCTGCTCTGTCCTATGGGGGTCACTTTGGGTGAGAACCGGTGTCATCAAGCAGTTCCAACTCACTGAGACTCTGAGTACAACAGAAAGAAACACTGCTAGGTCCTGTGCCCACCTCACTGCCGTTCCTATGCTTGACCCCCAGAGCATTCCTCTCCTATTACATGTATGCCCCTAGAGTATCCCTCCCATCATTTTATTACCTGCAGCACCACAGCGGTGGGGGGTGCATTGCTATGGTGCAGACTAAATGGACCCTAACAACAACAACAACACTGTTCAGATTTGCGTGCTTTCTGCTTTCTCTCTGATGGAAATGTTTCTTTGCTGTATTATGTCATGGTTGATTTTGTGTGTGTGTGTGTGTGGTCTTTGTATTAGATCCTTTTCTGTATGGGAACTCCAGGAGAGGTATCTGAATGAATACTTTCCTAGGGATGGGATGGGGTAAATGAGGGGTTGACACCTATGAGCACCAGGAAGAAGAACATGTTCTCAAATGGACTGGGTGGTAATGGCACATGTCTTCTTAAGGTGCCTGAGTCGAGGAAGCGTGTGCCATGTGAGCTATCTGCCAACAGGACGGCGCTAAGAATCCGTTGACATGGAAGTGAGGGTTGATTTCTGGACATTCAACCTCGATTCAAGGATTGGCACGTGCAGGCGTCTCGTACCAGAAGCAACTGCCTTGGCTGGTCCCTCAGGCTCACCTGACCTTCTCTCCCCCACAGCAGGGAGTTTCCCACCCAGCTGGGCCTGACGCTGTGCTTAAAGCTGGCAGACAGTGGCAAGCAAGCAAGGTGGACACTGGCCCTGCCCTCGTGGACCTGACACCGTTCTGAGGTGGAGGGACAGCAGAGCAGTGCAGAGATCAAGGTTTCAGAGGGACTCCTGCTGGGGTAAAGGATGCACAACAAAGTGGTTGAAGGGGGTGGGAGAATGATGCAGCTTTGATCCGGATTCACAGGACCCTACAGGGTGGAGCCAAATTGCTCCAAAGGGCTTCCGAGGTGGTAAAATCATGATGGGGCAGGTTGTGTCCCTTGGCGGGATGGGTGGACGCAGTAACAATGGGCTCAAAGGGCAAGGTTTCATTATGTTGCTTGTGGAAACTAGTGTGACCGTGACCATATGACCCTAGGGACAGAGCAGGGCCCACTAACAGTCCAGTTTGAAGCCCGCTGTGGGTGGTGTCCGTGTTTGTGTGTGTGTGGGGGGGCTTCTTATATTAGGGACATGGGGGGGGCCTCTCTGCAGGGGTGAGATTGGAGGTCTGAATGAGAACTCAGGCGTGCAGAATTTGGGATTGTGGGTGGCACACCAAGGAGGGAAAAACAGCACAAGAGAGCCCCAGCCCTGGCTCACTGTCCCCGCCCCCCACTTTGCCTCTGCTGCTCAAGCCTCCGGGTGCATGGTGACCAGTCATGCCCTCACTGAAGCCAGCCGCTGGAACTGGGGGAGTGCTCGATCCTCATTCAGCTCACAGACAATTCTTATTCACACATCACCTGCTTCAGAGATGACAGTGGGGTTAAAAATCAAGCGACTTCACAAATAAATCCACTTTTTTGGCCTTTTCTTAAACCATCGGAAGACTTGCCACTGTGGGCTGTGGCATTTCTGCTTGGCAACCAGGTGGGGTTGGAGATGAGTCCACTGCCTTTGGGTTGAGGATAGCAGATGGCGGTTTCTGGACGCCCTGGGAGCTGGGCTCACGTCTATGACACGCCTGCCCCCTGCAGGCAGCGAGTGGGATTTCCTCTTACTGAGGAGTCACAGGATAGCTAATATGGAGCACAGCACCCTGTCAATCTCCAATGCCCTGATCAGACTACCGTTCTGAGGAAACGTGACTTAGATTGTGCTTTGTGTTGTGCGGATGGTAATTTAAACAAATATCATTTACACGCTGTGTTTATTTCTCTGGGCCTGCTCATTTCCCTGCCTCAGCTGGACAAAATGGCCCTAACAAACAAGAGTCCATCGAGTCAATTGCTGCTCACAGGGACCCGGCAGGACAGAACTGCCTCAGTGGGTTTCTGCGGCTGAAGCCCTCACAGGAGTCCTGGTGGGGTTGAAGTTATGCGTTGGGCAGCAAACTGCAAGTCAGCACTTCGAAACCACAAGCTGCTTCTTCAAAGACAGACGAGGCTTTCAACCTCTGTAGAGAGGTCCGTCTCAGAAACCCATCCTGCCTTGTTAGGTGGCTATGAGTCAGAATCGAGTCCAGGACAAAGGAGTGCTGTGGGTTTGTTTCATCTTCCAGGAAGAAGCCAGTCTCACCCTTCTCCAGCGGAGTGGCTGGGGGGTTTGAACCGCCAGCTGGCAGTTAGCAACCTGGCTCTCAGCACCACCGGGGCTTGCCTCCCGTCCCAACCAGGGTGTTCAAAATCTGATGGGGTGACTCACACGTTGGGCTACCATCCCTAAGGTCAGGGGTTCAGGCCTGTCAGTTGCTCTTTGGGAGAAAGCAGAGGCTGTCAGTTCCCATCAAGATTTATGGCCTTGAAAACTCACAAGGGACTGTGCTCCTCCATGCCAGGGAGTTAGAATGGAAGGAACCAAATTTTGGGTTCCTTTAAACAAAAAAGGCACAAAACATCCCAAGGTGAACATTTTTAGTCCCCCGGAGAAGGACAACACCAACCAGTAGACAGAACCCCAGTGGCTGCAGGTGAATGAAACGGCTTTCCCAGTCATTGTCAGTCAATGTGTTCCATCAGCGTGATGGTTAGATTTATTGTGACAACCTGGCCAATAGGAATACGTGGGGTTAATCAGGTCGCAGTTTGATTGGAGGGCAAAGAGCCACATGGCTCTGCAAATCTGCCCAGGCCCCTCTCTTGCTCTCTGGTGATGGGACCAGCCTGTGGCTACTTTGTGCTGCACCGCCTGTGGCCACACCAACCCAGGGATCGCGGATTGTGCACTGGAGATTGCGGCTGCATCGAGACACACTCTGCCACTCGTGTGTGCTAGATGCTGGTGGATCCTGTCGCCTTGCAGTGCTTGAGTTTGATCCCCCCCATGGGTCTGCTTAGCTAAGCTCCAGACCTACTGACAGTTGCTGAGCACCCTGTTGCTTGCTGCCTGGGGATGGTCTTTGCCTGCCTTGCCCGAGAGAGGACTCTGCTGTCTGCTTCCAAAGGACGTCCGGTTTATTAACTGTGTCACAGAAGTGAGTTGAACCGAGCCCTCTGTGCTGGTGTGTGGACTAATTAGCTGCTATATACCTTCTCGCCGTATAAACCAATCCCAGCGGTTCTCAACCTTCTTCATGCCGCCACCCTTTCATCAGTTCCTCATGTTGTGATAACCCCTTCCCCAACCATAAACGTATTTCTTTTCTTTTTTTTTTTTTGGGGGGGGGGCATCACTGCCCTCAGGTGGTGGGAATAGGAGGCCCAGCCTTTGCTCCGTGGAGCTGGAATCAAACCTCCATCCCAGTGGGCCGCAGTCCCGCACACCACCACTACGCCACCGGGGCTCAGCCCGCTATCATCATTTTCAAAACACTTTCTTTCTACTTTAGCCCTTGGTATCAGCTCTTCTCTTTTTCTCTCCCACCTCCCACCCCTGTGACCCCTTGATAAATTATAAACTATTATTATTTTCATATCTTACACCATCCCCGGTCTCTCTCACCCACGTTTCTGTTGTTTGCTTCCCTTGGGGTGGGGGCATTATATGTCAATCGTGGTGATCGGTTCCCCCTTCAGAGACATTTTGCTAAAAAGAATCAGTCAACAGGGACTGAGCCCCGGTGGTGTAGTGGTTGTGCGCGGGACTGCAACCAGTGAGTTGAGGTTCAAATCCAGCAGCAAGGCTGGGCCTCCTACTCCCACCACCAGAGGGCAGTGATGCCCCAAAAACCAACACCCCCCCCCCCCAAAAAAAATCAGTCAACATTCAACCATTGCAGGAAGTTGATTAAGAATCCACTGAAGAAAGAAGTCCAAGCTGCACTGAGGTTATGAATACAAAGGAAGACTCCAGGAAATGGTGGAATACTAATAGAGAGATTGCAGTAAGTGGAAGCAATGTCTGAAGCATTTACTTGCCAAGAAATTTGGAAGACGGCTTACCTGGGCCAAGCAACTGGAGAGCTACAGTTGTGTCCATTTCAAAGAAAGGTGACCCAATAGAAAAAAGGAATTACTGAATTTCTTTAATATCACATGCAAATGAAATTGTGCTGAAAATCTTTCCAAAAACAGTACATCCACAGAGAACTGCACAGGAATTCAAGCCAGATTCGGAAGATGACATGACCGAGATCAGATGACTCTGGGCTGACGAGAGAGAAGACCAAAGAGATGCTTCTCTGGTTTATTGACTATGCCAGGTATTTGTTCGCGGCTCATATTGTGAAGAATGTTATCTGCACAACACTTCAAAGTGCTCGTGTGGACCGTCTATCCTATGGGGGTGCTTCTCAAGCTGAAAGAATGGAACAAAATATTCCGGCCTCCAATCGCAGTGTTGGCGCATTCTGTAGGCAAACCATTTAATGATGCAGGAGGCATCCGAAGAACAGAGGCGTTTGAAGTGACAAAATCAGGAAAGGTGTGTATAAGGTTGTGTCTGTTCACTCTCCTTATTCCATCTATAGCAGAGCAAATAAGCTAAGCTGGAGTCTGGGGAAAGCAACATCAAAACGGAAGGGGGACTTCTTAGCAGCCGGCCATACACAAGTGACACAGTCTTTCTTCCTGTATCAAGGACTGGGAGAAGTTAACTGAAGAAAATCAAAGACTACAGCCTCCGGTTGGGATTACAACTCGATGTCAGGAAAATGGAATTCTTCAAAACTGGAACAATATGCAGCTGTATGCTAAATGGAGAAAACATTGAAACTGCGAAGTATTTCATTTTGCTGAGAATCCTGTGTATGCCTGCAGAGATTCCTGTGAAGTGCAGAGTGCATTGGTTCGCACCTTTCTCATCTCACCCTTTCTCATCTCACCCAATAGGTGGCGCTGTATCTACACCGGCAGGCCGGCCACTGCTTTGATTCGCCACAATGTATCTTCTGGTTTCACAATGTATCTTATGGAAGATACATTATGCTTCCTTCCTTCCTCTGAGTCCCCCTCCCCCTCCTATCCCCTTCCCATTCTCTTGCTTTCTTTTGTTTTCTTTTGTTTTTTGGTCATCGCTCTCTGGTGGTGGGAGTAGGAGGCCCAGCCCCACTGCGGGAATTGAACCTCCATGCCAGTGGCCAGTGGGCCGCAGTCCCGCGCACAACCACTACGCCACCGGGGCTCAGCCCTCTTGCTTTCTTTTACAACTGCTTTGTAGTCCGTGGTTATAAAACTGTGCTTCTGCGCCACTGCTTATTCATGTCATTCCCTAACTGTCTGCCACCAGAACTCACTCCTGCAAGATGCTTATATTAGTGAACCCCACCCCACCCTCACACCACCTAGGAGAATTGCCCTTGTGAGTTTCCAAGGCTATCATTATTTTTTTTTTTTTAGTTTTTTAGGCATTACTGCCCTCTGATGGTGGGAGTAGGAGGCCCAGCTTTTGCTCCTGTGAGATGGAATTGAACCTCCATCCCAGTGAGCCGCAGTCCCATGCGCAACCACTACATCACCGGGGCTCAGCCGACTATGACTCTTTATAATAGTAGAAAGCCTCATCTTTCTCCCTTGGAGTGACTGGTGATTTCAAACTGCTAACCTTGTGGTTAGCAGTCTAATATGTAACCCACTACACCACCAGAACCCTACACAGTAACGAAAGAAGCTTAAAAAAATACAAGTCAGAGGCCAGAGCCACACTGCTGACAGATTCCCATCAGCATCCTAAGGATGGGACCAGTGGGACCAATCTTCAAGGCTGTTCCTTCAACTCCAGCAGGAGGGTGCAGGCAGAGGGCCCAAGGTGGGGTTGCTGGAGAGTCTCAGACAGCCTCCGTAGGGCGGTGCCTCTGTCAACAGGGTGTAAGACAGTACGTTGGCGCAACCTCTGGCAAAGCGTGCTTCTAAACCTACTGGTTTTTTCCAATCCGCTAGAATTTCAATAAAGAAGTTATCTCGTCTTGCCTTAATGTGCATGGTCCCTATGAGATGTGGAGGAGCTTTTTTCCGTGTTTAATAGTCACTTCTCTGTCCAGTCTTACCCTTTGCTGAGGTAAAAACAAATCATACACAGACAATTGGCCTTTGCAAATGTCAGCATAGCCAGTCCCCTGTGATTTGAGCCTCGGCTTTAGTTTTTTTTTTTTTGGGGGGGGGGCATCACTGCTCTCTGGTGGTGGGAACAGGAGGCCAAGCCCCTCTGCTGGAATTGAACCTCCGTCCCAGTGGGCAGTCCCGCACACAACCACTACGCCACCGGGGCTCAGCCCTTCTCGGCTATTTTTCACATCTCTTTTGTTCATATATTTGGGTGAGCTTAGCATTCATTCTTTTCTTAAAAAGATAGCTCCATTGATATAACATTCCCACATCATACACTCCCAGCATTAAGTCGCTTTTCAAAGGCGTTGTCCATCACAGTCTGTTCGAGTGGTCCCTCCCTCCTAGTTCTTTCTTTCTTCTCTCTCCTTGGAGAAGCTATTTTGAGGCTGGAATCCCACCACCCTTTGCTAGACCCTCTGGATTTCATGTTCTGTTGCGAAAGCTCTTTCTCTAACTCTAAGCTTGTGGGAGAAAGGTTCCTGTTCTTGACATTTCTGGCACTCCCCTCTCCCACCCCCATCATTTTTTTATGTGGAAGCTTTGATCCTTTGGGGATGGGTCTGGATCTGGGCTGCAAGGCCTGGACACGTCTTTGTTCTCCTTGCGCTTGTTCATCATCTTCATCACAGTCTAACAGCAAAGGCCTGCTGGGTTGCAGCTCACAGGAACCTCTCCATCTTTGTCTGTCTGTCTGTTTATCCATTGCACCTGCCCCTGCTTCCCTGAGCCTGTGGTCTCAGCTACTCGCTCACTCATCCATGCTTTGATTGGATGGTCCATTTGGTTTGGTCATTGATTTTTTTTTTTTTTTTTGCTTCCTTGCTTGCTACTGAGAATGCTAATATTAATTGCATCTTGGGTTTTGCATTGAGGGCTTACTTTGATCATTCCTTAAGCAATAGCATGACTTTGTTTTCAGGATCTGACATCGTGTCACGCTGTCCTGACCCGTTCGGAGGATGGTGCTGATGGAGAAGATGGACAGTCCCCACGGATCGCCAAATGGACCCACAAACCCAGAGGAAGTACAGCCAGCGTACTTCTCAGATGCAAGGAGGGTGAGACTTCTTTGTCAGGAGAGACCAGTCCCTGAAAAAGGGCATCCTGCTGGGCAACGAGGGAGCCCTGGATAAGAGAGATGGACACACTGGCTGCACCAATGGGCTCCGACGGCACCCCGCCTTGAGGGCGACCCAGGCCGGGGCTGTTTCAGTCTGCTGGGAGCCAGCACCGACTCACGAGCCGTGGAAACAGCAGTCTTTGCGTGCGCGGAGGCAGCTTCCCGGACACCTCACGGGTTGCCCACGGCGCATTAACCTCCACACTTCCACGTGAGGACGGTCATCCGCAAGCCCAGGCTTGTGCCAGAGCACGCCGCCAGCAGAAGGCTGCCCTGGGACCCTTCCCGGTGACGGTGGAGGGAAGGACAGAGGAAGACGGTGACGGAAGACCGTGGAGCAGCTCTGGCTCTCCGAGGAAGCTGCGGGAGATGCTCAGCGGAGCGTGCTATCCCCAGGACGCAGAGAGGGCAGCCCGCCACAGGCCTGGGGAGCCTCTGCTGCTGCTCCCATGCCAAGCCCTCCCCCCACTGGGATCCCACGGAGCCGATCCTGGCTGGGGCTAGGGGTAGTGGGGTATTACGTCACCCACTCAGAAGAGGGGGTTCCCCTGGAGCTTTGCAGCGCAGCTGCCTTGGGCTGAAGGAGGAAGGCTGAGAAAGAGACGGGAGGGCGCAAAGGAAGGAGGGGAGGGGGACGGCTTGGGAGGAGGGAGGGTTAGGGAAGCGGGAGGGGCAGGAGTGGGAGGAGGGGAGAAAAGGAGGAAAGAGGAAGGGGGGAAGGGGAGGAGGGAAGGGGAAGTGGGGGCAGCAGGAAGGAGTCGGGTGGGGGAATCAAGGCGAGGATGGGGGACGAGGGGAAAGAGGAGGTGAGAGGCGAAGGACAAGCCCCTCTACCCGCCCCCTCCTGGGAGTTGCACAACCCGCCTGGCCGGGATTGGCTGTCGGCGAGCGAGGTCGCCCCGCCCCCGGGTTCCCAGCCAATAGCCAGGGGCGGGCAGGCTCAGGGGCGGGGCCTCGGCGCCCGGAGTCCCGGCCGTGCTGTCCCCGCCGCTGTCCCCGCGCGTTCCCGCCCCGCGCCGCGCTCCTCCCTCCCTCTCTCTCTCGCTCGCTCTCTCCCCGGGCCGCTCCTCCACGGCGGCGCCGAGGCCATGGCCACCCGGATCGACAAAGAGGCTTGCCGGGCGGCGTACAACCTGGTGCGCGACGACGGTTCGGCGGTCATCTGGTGAGCCTGTCCCCGCGCGGGGCGCTTCGTCCCCGAGGGCCGCACCGCCGCGCGCCCTGCAGCCCGGGGCTGACGTGTGTTCTTTTCTTTCCCCAACCCAAAGGGTGACTTTTAAGTACGACGGCGCCACCATCGTGCCCGGGGACCAGGGAGCGGAGTATAGCGACTTCATCCAGCAGTGCACAGGTAAGGGCGCTGGGGGGTGGGGTGGGGCAGGGGGGGCGCACAGGCCACGGTGGGGGGCGCCGGGCTCCAGGCTCAGAAACCTCAGCTGCAGGACTGACCCACCAGGCTGCCCTTCAGCAGTTCCCTCCCAGGCGAGGGCAGGACGGTACCTGCGCCCTTGCAGGTCACCCCTCCACGCCGTCCCTTCGTGAGGGGACCAAAGTTCGGCTTAAGCCGCTCTGCGCGGGGGGGGGGGG
>PVJH01048783.1:0-10629 GCA_004026705.1 Nesogale talazaci
CAGAGGAGAAGCCACACGGCTTTGCCCTGATGGAGCCAGACCTCTGAAGCTGGAGAGGCCAAGTGGGGACTCCTGCCAGTGATGAGTTGCTTCTGCCACTACTGGATGCTGCTGATGGACCCTGAGCCCTGGAAGCGAGGAGCCATGGAGAGACCCCTGCCAGCGCCGGGACTCTGCACCCACTGACCTGTGACTTCGTGAGTTGGAAGGAGACATTATAGACTGGTATCAGACATATGGGCTAATATCGGACTTATGACTTTGAACTGTACTGGGTTAGGATGCTTTCTCAGTGTATATGCTTTATCCTTTTGTATATAAACCATTCCCTTATATCCATATGTGTGTCTATGAAATTTGTTCCTCTAGTCTCCCCAGACTAACACACCATCATAGCGTCCACTTAAAGGTGGTGAATTGTATTTTATATGAATTATTTTTTGAGAAAGCTTTTTTAAAATTTAAAATACAGTATTGAAAAGTAATTCTAAAAGACAACAAAGCTGTGCAAATTCTTAAATATTCTTAAAAGATATACAAGAAACAATGTGACTGCTAATTTAAAAACTATAACTCATATGGTACTATAAAAATGGGTGGTAATGGCAAATGCCATTTAGTAGGCAACTGCTTTGTAGCAGGCTTCCCACGTATCCTATGCCATTAATGATTGTGGCAGTCCTTGGAGTGCTCATTTTCATGAAGAAATTGCAGCTCAGAGGATGACTGGATTATCCTAGATTACCCAGCCAGAGATGGGCCCGGGACCGACACCCAAGTCATTGTGCTGCCAATGACTAACCTCCAGAGCTTATTTGTGCTTCTAGGTGTTAAGATGTTCTGGAAACTGCAAAAAGTACCCAAGAGTATTCTCGGCCTGCTTGGCATCTCCCGGCAGACTGAGGCTGTGGAGTTATTATGTTCCAGTTACCACCATTCCTCCTTGTGTTAGTCTGGATAAACTAGGGCAACAACTCCACAGAAGCACATCTATGTATAAGAGAGAGTTTTATATATAAAGGGTAAGTGTACATTCAGAAAGCATCCCAACCCTGTTCAGTCCAAGCTCATAAGTCCAACTTAGCCCATTTCGATACCAATTTACAAAGTCCTTCTCGAACTCACAAGACACACACAATGACACCGAATGCTGGAGGATCACAGGTTAGTGGGTAGAAATTCTTTGAATCCAGTGGCAGTGTAAGCATCTCAGTGCTGGCAGGGCTCTCCGTGCAACTTCTCCAGCATCCAGGATTGCATCAGGGTAGGTCCATGTGGCTTCTCCTCAGGGATGTTTTGCAGGAAGTGAGCCTTGTCAGCTGAGGCAGAGAACGAGCTAAGGCAGCCGCACACAGGTCTGACCATCAGAGAGCAGGTTGGCACAATAAGCCTTAACTATGTCACGCCTCTTTCCTGTTTGCAAGTTTGCTGCCATCCTCAGGCTTCTGCTCTTACCTCAACAAGCTCTTTGTTTCCTCTTGTACTATTATTTCTGTGTGTTCTGAGGGGGAAGCAGAGATGAATGGGTGAGTACACTCGGCCTTGATTTTCTGCATGTGCTGACTATAAAGGTTTTTTGTGTCAGTAAAATCCATAGGCATACAAGGGGACGTAAAAAAGTTTGTGGAAAATGGAATGAAATGATAATGAAATTTTTCAAGGAACAGTTTGAAGAGTGTGTGTGAGGATGTGTGTGTGTGTCCCCATACATCCTTGGTTTGGGGAGTGAGTCGCTCAGGGTACCCAGCCTTTCCTTGATATCTAAAGGATCAACCACTGAATACAGGACTTTAGCACACTGTCCCTTCTGTGGCCTGCCCTTGTCTGTTTATGCTGCTTACAACCCCCATATGGTGACTGCCGCTCCAGCACATAACGGTACATCAGAGCCTTCTTGTCAGTCTGCCACCTCCCTGTTTTACACCTTTGGATTTTATGGCGAAGGGGGTACCCATTCAGCATTTCTAGAATGTTCACTGGGACACTTGGGAGGAGGCACAGGAGGGCATATTCAGGAGTCTGCAGATTATTTTCAGTTAGCATCTGCAGTAGACAATGACATTTCTGTTGAGAAGGTCCCTGGCTCTCCTTATCAGTTTATTTATTTTTGTATAAAAGAGCTTTATATAAAGAGTAATTATATATTAAGGAACTATCTCTGCCCATTCCATATCAAGTCCATAAGTCCGATATTAGCCCAGATGTCCAATACCAGTCTATACCCTCCTCTTCAGATGCTTGCAACACAAACAATGATGCAGAATGCAGGAAGATCACAGGCCAGTAGGTGCAAAGTCTTGTGACTCCAGTGGTGGTAGAAACATTTTAGCACTGGCCTGGGTCTACACATGGCTTCTCCAGTTCCAGGCCTCTGGCTTTATTAGGGAAGCTCCATGTGTCTGATCAGCAGGAAAGTGAAGCACAGAATGTGTGTGTCTGGTCTCCAGCAAGTTATTTATCTCTGTAGCGCCTCCAAATGAGGTCATCAAGCTTAACCTGATTGATAGGCTAAATTCCATCTGTTCACTATTTTTTTTCCCCAATGATTTTATTGGGAGTTCTTATAACTCTTAAAATCTTCCATACATCTTTGGTATCAAGCATATTTGTACACATGTTGCCATATTCATTTCCAAATATTTTCTACTTGAGTCCTTGATATAAGCTCCTCTTTCCCCCTCCCTGTTTTAAAAAAATAAATCATTTTAGGGGGTATCGATTTATTTTTAATGACAAATGTTCTGGACTGTTAACACCTAAGATATCAACTCATCGTTGATATTTGATCTCCATTCAAAGCCACTGTGTTGCATTTTGAGGTTTTGGCAGCATTTTGAAAAACCACTTTTTGTTGGAGCAGGGTTGCTGCCTGCAGAGGCTGGCTCAGCTGGAGATAATTGACTCGGAGATGGGGGAAATGGTTATGTTCACGCCCTCCAGAGAGGGTGCACACAGACCAGCAGTGGTTATGGCATCTGGAGAGTTTGGTAATGGTGGAACAGGCAATACTCTGCATCTGGACAGAGGGCCTGGGCGGTCATATATGAGGGTCTTCAAAGGTTTGTGTAAAAAGAGAATCCAAAGATAATGAGATTTTTCATGAACTGTTTACAGCCCCCTCAGATATCACACATACCACACAGATATCACACATCCGGGGGTGGGGGATTGCAGAGCCCTGCCTGACGAGCTGCCCTTTGGGCTCAAAGAGCTGGCCTCGAGGTCCTTCTATGTTGACTAAGTGGGATGTTGGTCAAGCAGTTCTCCAGGTTTGTTTGTTTGTTTGTTTTGTTTTTAAAGAACAGAAACCAAACCCAATGGCTGATTTCTCTACACATCATGGTTCATTTCAAACTCCCATCATTTTCCAGCTAACAGAAAATCCTGACTATTAAGCAGTTGACTCTGATGAACTGGTAGGAGATGATGTGATGCAGCATTGGGCAATTTATAAGGAATTCAGGACTAAGTCTCAGAGGTCTGGGTGCTGTGCAGAGAGCTCTGAAGGGACTTAGAAAGTCACTGGGGACTTAAACTGGAATCTTAGGCAAGGATCAAGTTACTGTACCTGGAATACAAAAGGGACCTTTTTTTGTGGAACAAAGGCACTCAGATAATAAAACTGAAATATGAGATCAAAACAGGGTTAGTAGAACGATTAATAATAACAATGATCCTGTGACAGGAATAGTGATTATCATTTATTGACAACTCATCCTTGGCCAGACACTGGGCAAAAGAACAGAGATAGTATTTTATTTATTTTTCACAGCATGACAAACTCCATTATATCCATGAGAAAACCGAAGCTTTGAGAGGGTGCTTTGCCCGAGGTGATAGCCCTCGTTGTAAGGAACAGAGACAGGATTTGAACTCACGAACTGTGTAATCGCCATGGACTGTCACCACTTATAGCAGTTCTGAGTTAACCTAGGTAGACTAGAGACACAAATCCCGAGGCATGCATATATGCATAAGAAAAAAAATAGAGAGCTTTATATAAAAGAGCAATTGTATGTTAATAAAAATCCCAGCCCAGTCCAGATCAAGTCCATCAGTCCGATATTAGCCCATATATCCAATACCAATTGATAATTTTCTCTGCAGACTCATGCAACACATACAATGACATTGGAGGTAGGTAGATCCCAGGTCAGTGGGTGGAAAGTCTTGGGGAAGCATCTCAGCACTAGCATGGGTTTCCACATGGCTCCTGCAGCTCCAGGGCTCTGGCTCCATCAGCATAGCTCATGTGTCTTGTTAACAGAAAGATCAAGCAGAGAGTGAGTGTATCTGGTCTCCAGTAAGCTATTTATCTCTGTTGAGCCTCCAAATTAGGTCACCAAGCTGCGACCTGATTGACAGACTAGACTCCACCCTTCGCAAGTTGACAGATTGTGTAACTGCCACAAGCTGCTAAATGGGTTCACACGGGAACAATTGTGAGGATGACACAGAATGGGCAGTGTTTCCTATGGTTGGACATAGGGTGGGTGTCAGTTAGCCCTCACTTGATGGTAACTAGCAATAATGGCAACAACAGAGAAAGGATAGTTTGATGCCCAAACCTGTCCAAGTCTCGACTAGGAACACTGGTCCTGGGACAGGGACCCAAAGAAAGAAAGGTGCTGTAGGGGCAGCTCCAGGAGCGTTTTCACCCCGATGTGGAGGCTGAATTAGAGGGCAGTACCAGGGGGCAGAAGAGCACTAGTCACACAAGTCCTACCTTCTTAAATTGATCTCTCCTGTTATCTGGCAGCAGATTAGTAGATTAGGTCTATGTTAGGCTGGGTTCTACAGAGAAGCCAAACCAGTGACATGTATATAAGAAAGAAATTTATATCAAGAGAGTGGCCCACACAGTCACACAGCAGGCAAGCCCAGTCCAACTCCAGTCTGTGGGTCAAATGCTAAGCTGGAAGAATGAACCCACTTGTCAAAGCCTTGGCTTTAGTTGCCGTAAGGAGGGAACAACAGTATGACTGAAAGGGGTGATCAGAGACCAATTATGCTTGCAGCTTTTGGGGTTCAGGAGCAAAAAATCTCAGCAGTTATCCGTCAGAACAGGAGAGTCTTTGGTTTCTGAGACTGCATACAGGAGCGCATCTTATCACAACTAAGGTTCAGGTAGGAGAGGCAGAGGCTGGGCCCGCAAGTCCGTTTACAATATGCCCTTTTTCTGTGCATCTCCCTTTCAGATTGCAACCAGAGAGCCTCTGCTCACTACATTAACTGTTGTAGAGCGTAGCCCTCTGTCCATGGAGCTCTGGGATCCCGGATGCAGACCTTAGGTGGCTCTGCTGCTGCCGTTCTTTATGCACAGTGACCCTCCCCTCCCCCGAGGCCCCTTCCAAAAGGGCCTTCTTCCAGGTGGGTCACTGGTGTCCTGAAAGGTTGTCCAGGTGCCTCACAGATTAACTTGCTCTGTACCCACTGCCCCTTGGAGGGAGACTCCATGCCTTCCCTCCCCAGCGCTCCAGGGCTTTCTGCTCTCTTCCTTGTGGTTGAGTCTACTGCTGCAAACTGCTGCAGCAGCTGGTGCCCATTCATTAGACATGCCATTGCCAGTAAGTTGAATCACCTGCATAGAATGGTGGGAAGGAAGTCAATTCCATTGTCTTGAAGATGTATATATATATATATATATATATATATAATATTTAGCATCACGATAAATCACTTTATTAAGGGTTCGTACAACTCTTATCACAATCCATACATCCACTGTGTCAAGCACATTTGTACATTTGTTGCCAGCATCATTCTCAAAACATTTGCTTTCTACTTGAACCCTTTGTATCAGTTCATTTTTCGCCTCCCTCTCCACTGCCCCCTCCCTCATGAACCCTTGATAATTTATAATTTTTTTATTATTTTACCATATCATAGAAAGGAGGAACCAATTATAGGGATCTACATATAACCTCTTCTCTGGGGGACGGGCGATAGAGAAGACATCTTGAAGACATTTTTATGCCCAGACTTCAAAAAAAATTTTGATTTAGTAATTCCTGTCATGTGTCCAAGGACCCTTGGTGGCTGAGTGGCTGAGTGGAGGCCAGTAGTTGGAAACCAGCAGCTCCTCTGCTATTACATTCCCATTTGGAGTGACAGACTCAGAAACCCCGCCCTTTGGATTGCCATCGACCATTCATTCATTCATTCATATACTAATGGCTTCTTTGAGCACCTTCCCTGAGCCTTACACTGTAGCAAAACCCAGCACCAAAGTGTCCTTGTGGATTACATTATATCCTAGTTGCTTTGGTCCGAGAGCCCTAGAACCCCACTGGAACCAAGCTCTTCTGTCTAGCATAGTGTACCTGCCGCAAGTGGAGTCCAGTCCCCCTTCTGTGGCCCTTCCTGCACCTGTCATATGTCAATTTGCCACCAACTGTGTGTCTTTGGCAGTGTCCTTTGCCCGCCCAAGTACTCACTGAGTCACCAGTTCTCTCTGAACCCTTGAATGCTGTTGTGACCCCATGCTGATGGCTTCTTTCATCTAGATGATGTCCTGTTTTTGTCCTCAGTGAAACTAAATAAATATTCTCCATACATTCTGTTTGAGATTTGGGAGCTATTTTGCCCCCTCCATCAATTATAGAGAGGTACACAATGTGGTCTTAACTGCCTAGAATAAGGGACGTGACAATAAGGACTCGAATGACCCCAAACCACACTGACAGCCGTAGAGTTCATTCCAACTGACAACGAACCAATTGAACAGAGGAGAACTGCCCAGTGGGTTTCTGAGACGGAAACTCTTTCCAGGACTAGAAAGCCTCCTCTTTATCCCTCGGAGCACTGACCTTGCCGTGGCCCCACCCGTAACCAGTGTGGCGCCAGCATTGTTATCACTTATAGCTTGTTTTTAAAAACTATCGGACCCTCCGTCCCAGATGTTAGTATACATGCTGAGAAAACATAGGTGCCGTTTCCACAAGGAAGAGACATCTATATTACTGTGCTAGGGTAAACGAGGAAAAAAACCCACAGAGACATGTATAAGAGAGCGTTTTATATAACGGTTATGTGTACATTAAGAAAGCATTCTAACCCAGTGCTGTCTAAGCCCCTAAGTCCAACATTAGCCCATATGTCCAACACCAGTCTACAAAGTCCTCAATCTCACAAAACACATGCTACGACGCCGAATGCAGGAGAAAAGCCGAATTAGTGACCCTGTCAGCATCTCAGTGCTGGCAGGGGTCTCCATGCACCTACTCCAGCACCCAGGGCTGCATCAGGATAGGTCTATGTGGCTTCCCTTCAGGGATGTCTCACAGGAAGTGAGCCTTGCCAGTGAAGCTGGAAACTGCCTAAGGCAACTGTACCCCGGTCCAGCCATCAGAAAGCAAGACACCCGAGAACTAGAAAGGCGAGGCTCACACAGCCATTTAGCTCTCCGCCCCTCAATTAATTCCACATGTGTTCGGCGAGGTTGGCACAATAATCCTTAACTATCCTGCTTACACAAGAGGAAGCCTTACATTTAGGTGGGCTTCAGGCCTCACTGTTTTCAAGATTCTGGTTCTTGGCAGCTTCTGGCTCTGTCATTTGTTGGCTCTATCTTCTGTCTGGGAGCCAGATGTTTTCGCATTTCCACATTCACATCTGGGAAGTATCCAGAGGAAGAAGGGAGACCATCTTCTCCTGTGTGTCTTCTGGTAAATGAAGAGAGTTTGAAAGCTTTGAAGTCTCTCAACAGACTACCCTCTCTTCCAATGAGCTAGATTTAAACAAAATGTACTAAGGGAAATAGGCTCACTCTGATTCATTTAGACTTATCATCTTGGGGTGAAATAGATGAGTCTGGGAACCAATCACAATTCCCATTATGTTTTATTTCTTGTTTTGTTTTTGTTTTTGGGGCATCACTGCCTCTGGTGGTCGTGGGTGCTATCCATTGCTGTTCCTGAGGGCCGCCGCTGGATTTGAACCGCCAAGCCCGCAGGCCACAGTCCCGCACTCAACCACTTAACGCCACCAGGGTTCAGCCCTCTATGTTTTATTTCTACTGCCTAGCAAATAACAAGCAAACAGGTAGTGGCTGGGCAGCATAACAATGCACGATGAGAAATCACTATGGACACACAGAACAGGGAGGCTTGGCCAGGGTCTAAAGTGGGACTAAGCCTTAAGAAAAGTTATTGCCTTTGAGTCATAAAAAGTATAAGAAGTTGTCTAGGAGGAGATTTTTTTTTTAGTTTTTTAGGCATCACTGCCCTCTGGTGGTGGGAGTAGGAGGCTCCTGTGAGCTGGAATTGAACCTCCAACCTAGTGGGCCGCAGTCCCGCACATAACCACTACGCCACCGGGGCTCAGCCTAGGAGGAGATTTTTATATAGAGAGAAATATCATCTAACGCAGTGGTTCTTAATCTTCCTACTGTTGCAACCCTTTCATACAATTTCTCGTGTTGTGGTGACCTCCAACCATAAAATCATTTTCATTGCTACTTTGTAACTGTCATTTTGCTACTGTTACAAGTTGTCATGTAAATATCTGATATGCAGGATGTATTTTCAGTGTTACACGTTGAACATAATTAAAGCATAGTGATTAATCACAAACCAGTATGTACTTATATACTGTGAAATATTTATTTCTAATTACAAATCAATGAAATTTTGTCATGAAGCATGATGTAGCATGGGTAACAGTCTTCATGCTGGGTACTCATATGTGGGCGTTTCTGCATGTGGGCAGACCTGCTTAGAGATGACTGATAGGGGAGTGGTGCCCCTGTTCCTAATACCATCGGAAATATGTGTTTTCCCATAGTCTTAGGCGATCCCTGTGAAAGGGTTGTTTGACCCCCAAAGGGGTTGTGGCCCACAGGGTGAGAATCCCTAGTCTAAGGCAAAGGTTTCCCAATTTATTTGGCCTGCTGGCCCACTTCAGGAAGAAAAATATTACTCAGTTCCTCCAGCTAATTAAAAATGACTTTACTATCACCCATAATCCAGGATAAAGTGTGGGTATCTGCTTTTGCACTCCCACCATCCTCAGGGAGCAGTATCACTCACCATGGGAAAGGTTGGTCTTAAGCACTGAGTCTGCTCAAAAACGTACTCCCAGACCAGCACCATCCTCTCTTGTCACGTGTTAACCATTCTGTCTCCCAGCCTGTCCCGGGACTTACTGACCCAGAAACTGTGGATGGGACCCAACAAGCTGGGTTTTAACAAACTGCAAGTGATTTCCAATGAGTGCTCAAGTTTGAAAATCACTGATTGGGAGGTCAGCGGGTTTCATGTTGTCTACCTGGATATCTGTAGCTAAAGAGGAGTGGTGGAGAATAGAGTAGTGAGAAATAAGGCTGGAGGAGTAGGTCATTCTGTAAAACAGAGAATGGGCTGAGCCGCGGTGGCGTAGTGGTTGTGCGCGGGACTGCGGCCCACTGGGACGGAGGTTCAATTCCAGCAGTGGGGCTGGGCCTCCTACTCCCACCCCCGGAGAGCAGGGATGCCAAAAAAAAAAAAGAGAGAGAAAATGTTAAGTCAATTTGGAGGTAGGAGTAGTGCCTTGTTTATTTGTGAATGAACAGACTATGTTAGCTGGGGATACAAAATGAATCATTATATTTTGAGATGAATGAAAATGAACATGTACCATAGACAAACTTGTGGGATCCAGCTAAAGCAGAATTTAGAATTTTACTACTATAAATACCTGTATTCATGAAGATCTAAATCAGTAACCTAATCTTCTAGCATAATAAAGTAGAAAAAGGCCCAGGCCGCCCCCAACCCACCTGTGCAGTGCGGCCCCGGGGTCCATGCACACGTGGATGCGGTGCTCTCTTAGCCCCGCGCTGCAGCTTATTACAGAAGTGCCAAGGGGATCATTTTAGTGTGTGACATCACCAAGAAAGAGACATTAGATGATTTGCCAAAACAGATGAACATGATTGATAAGAATGCTTCAGAAGATGCAGAACTTCTCTTAGTTGGAAATGAGTTGGACTGTGAAACTGACAGAGAAATTACCAGACTAGGTGAAAAGTTTGCACAGCAGGTAACTGGGGTGCGGTTCTGTGAAGCAAGTGCCAAGGATAATTTCAATGTGAATGAAATATTTCTGAAACTTGTTGATGACATTCTGAAAAAGATGCCTCTGGATATTTTAAGGAATGAGTTGTCCAATAGTATCCTCTCATTACAACCAGAACCCGAGATTTCACCAGAACTGCCTCCACCAAGACCCCCTGTCTGATGCTGTTGATACACTTCTTTGGAAATGCGTTGAAAACAATTTCTGCGATAGGGAAAATGTTTTATTCTACAATGACTTTGACAATTTCTTCCCTACTTTATAGTCCAATTCAGAGCTATACACTAACTTGAAAATCTGCAAATATACGATCCTGGTAAGATTTGGGTATAGTTACATATTTCCCTCCAAATTACTCATTTTCATTCATTGCCCTGGTGTCTATTGTTCATACATACACTGGGAAACATAGTATTTTTAATATGAAGAATGGGGAAAAATGAGAGTTATAATATTTCTTGAAATAAATATGATGGTTTTTTAAAATTGTATTATGAATACAAGATATTCTGATAAGAGAGAATGTGGTGTTTTGTTACTGTTTTGAAGAAAATTTGTAAAACCAAACTTTGG
>PVJH01048784.1:0-10635 GCA_004026705.1 Nesogale talazaci
CTGTTGGGAGGGCTGGGACAGGATGTAGACATGCATTAAGGGAGGGAGAATCCCTTCAGTGTGAAAGTGGATCTTGAAAGTTACATTCGCCAAGTGTACCGGCTGCTCTGCTTATTAAATATTCATGCTAGCAGAAAGTCCCTGTCCATCAGCAGGAACAAGCCTGGCCCACTCAGCCCTACCAAACTGAAGCTCCGGAGCTTATGCAGCTCATGGAAAGGGGAGGGGGACTTGACTCTTTGGGCCCACAACGATGTCCAGGGGCAGATTAGCCAATATGCAAGAGAAACACGGGCTTCCTTATGAATCTTCAGTGAACTGTTGCCCTGGTATATGAAACTGCTCACTCCAGGTTAATAAGTAAGCAAAAAGTAGACCCTGCCTACCTTCCTTACCTGTCAAAGACTGCACATTTAAAGAGAGCTTTTGAGTATCTAGGAAGGTGCTCTGGGCCTTGAAGAGGGGCCCTACAAGCAGAATGATTGCTGTGGTGACAATATGGGAAATTGTTCACTACAGAGTGGTAAACCCAGCCTTTGCTTCCTAAGCAACCTGACACAGGTTGATGCGACAAAGGCAATATGTATGAGAGGTCTGATTGCTCTCTCTTTCCCCCTTCCACTGCAGGGAAGGCCAGCTGTGATGTGTGAACAGGGATGTCCATGGAACCACCTGCTGGCTTCATTGAAAGAGCAATTCCCAGAACAAGGGATGGGAGTGGGGCCAGGCGATGACTCCTGTCATCAGTGGGCTGCCACTTACGTCTGGAGAAAGACTGACGAGGCTTCTGAGAGGGTTGTGTGACTTTGGAAGTGTGACCTAACCTGAAGAGGCCTGAATTTTCTTCCCTGAGGGATGGGGATAATAACAGGACCTACATTGTCCTCAGAGGGCTGTAGTGAGAATGGAATGAGAAAAGGTAGGGGAGGGACCCGGAGGAATTCCTCAAGAAATGATGACTACAGTTATCTTGATGTGGAGGTGCATTTTCCAACACCAAGTGGGGCTGTAAGTGCCGTGATGGACACTTCGCAGCCTCTCCTGCACCCCAGGATCTATCGGGAGGTAGCAGAGGTCAATGTCCCCACAGAGTTCGGGTACTGAGAGGGGTACAGGAAAACACGCTTCCCATCGAGAAACCCTGGCCTCCCTTAAGCCTGACGTGGGCCACCTATTATCTGGATCTGCTTTGCAGATCCCTGACTGCAGGGAACGTGTGACCAGAGCCTCTCTCCCACCTATCTGTGCAGTCAGAACCGGCAGGGTCCTGGGGTCCAGGAAGCAGCACTGCCTGAAGCCAGGCCCACGGACCCAGGTTCTAGTGGGCCGCTCCCTCTCCCAGGGAGGCAGAGCGATTCTGCACGTCAGCTCACACCTGCCCATTTCAATCTCCTTGTCTTTCCGAGCAAAGTCCGCGCAGGGATTTGTCCAGGGGCCTTGGGGTTTAAAGTCTTTCTTTTGATCCCCACAGGATGGTTGATGTCACGAAGCAGAAATGCTTACCATTCACAAGTGAGCCAGCTCCCCAGACCCAAACCCACTGCGGCGGGGGACAATTCTGACTTGCAGCGACCACGGAGCAAAAAGTGTTCACGGGACTGTTCGATGGGTACCGGGCAAGTCAGCGCTCTCATCCCTCTTATCTGGGGAGTCCTCGAACTCACAGCTAAAGTCGAACTGTCCTGGAGGGTTTCAAGGACACAAGGGGCTATCAAAGGCTCAGGGGGATATAGTACGCAAACAAACAAAGCTCACTTGCCATGGAGTCACAGAGCTCCAGGGGGAGAAGAGGGTAGAAACGCCCCCGTGGGTTTCCAAGACGAACTGCTGAGGGCAGCAGAAAGCCCCGTTTCTCGCATGGAGCAGCTGGTGGCTTCGTGGGCCAATACCACAAAGCGAGGAGCCCTAACGGTCATCAGGAAGTTCCTGGAGCACAGCATGTGCTTTCGACCTGCGGTGCTGCCAGCCTCGCCCCAGAGTAAAGTGACCAGACGTCCCGCTTTCTAACAATGTCACAACGTCCCGCAGCGTTTTAAAAGTAAAATAAATATATGACAATATAGTTTTTATTAAATAAAAAAATACCGTTTTTGCATTCTATGAAAATTTTTGTTGCTCCATAGAGATCCAATTTTTTAATCCAGAACATCCACCCCCACTCCACCCCCCATCAATGGTGTCCCTCTTAAAATCGGGTCACTTTACCCAAGAGGGAGATGAGTGAGTGAGAGAGCAAGAGAGAGAGAGAGCTCGCCCTAACACTGATGACTACAAGAGAGCGTGTGACGACACAGCAGCACAGGTAGCCAGAACCCAGGGGCAGGAGGGCGGCAGTTGGAAAGGGCTTGTCAAAAAAAAAAAAAAAAAAAAAGGGCTTGTTCACCTACAGAGGAAGAGAGAGCAGTAGGTTGCGATTCCTTTGCGGGTCGAATGACCTTTTCACAAGGGTCACCCAATTCATACCAGTAGCAAAATTACAGTTATGAAGTAGCAACAAAAATAATTGTATGGTTGAGGGTTGCTATCACACGAGGAACTGTGTTAAAGGGTCAACCTAGGAAGGTTGAAAACCACTGATCTAGGTCATAGTTCCCCAAACTTGCTTGGCCTCCCACCCCCTTAACAGAGGAAGAATGACGCTCTCAGCACCGTGCTGGTTGTCAAGCACTGTTGCCCCATAGTCCGTGATTCAGGATAACGTTTGGGTATCTGCCCTTGCAGCCCCTGGCCTGGAGTGTTCATGCCAGGATCTCCTGCATTAGAAGACACTGATCTAGATTCTCCTTCCCACTCGGTGAATTTAGACAGCTTCTGATGGTAGTAGAAGGATCTGTTGGATAAGGGTTGGATCACAAGGTCAGTGGTTCAAGCCCACCAACTGTTCTGTGTAAGTTAGGTGATGCTGTAAGATTTACAGCATCAGAAACCCCATCTAGGTTTTTAGGGAGCCAGATTCGGAGCCCTGGTGGTAAGTGTGTTATGTGTTGGGCATTAACTTCACGGTCAGCGGTTTGAACCCACCAGGCACTCTGTGGGAAAAAAAGATAAGGCTTTCTGCTCCTGTAAAGATTTATAGCTTCAGAAACCCACAGGGTCAAGTCTACCCTGACCTATAAGGTGGCTGTGGGTCAGAATAAACTTGATGGCAGTAAATTTGAAGTTTGGTGGTATGGCAATCATGTACTCTTGTGTCAATTTTAGGATTGGGAGTATAGCGGTGGAGTCCAGCCTGTCAACCTGGAGATAGTGAATGAGACCTCTCTGTAGGCACAGCTTTCTCCTGAGAATTCTGGGAGATCTCACAGTAGTTTCCAATTGGAGGTGAGAGATAACATTCAGTCCTTGAGAGACATTGCAGCTGACAACACAACATGGCAGCATGCTGATAGACCCTGAGTCCTGGAAACTGGAGGAGCCAGAGGAGAAGCCACATGGGCTTACCCTGATGGAACCAGACCTCTGAAGGCAGAAAAGCCAAATGGAAACTCCTGCCAGTGCTGAGCTGAGATGCTTCTACCACTACTAGATACATAAACTCTTCACCCACTGGCCTGTGATTGTCCTGGCATCATTGCATTGCTTCGTGAGTATGAAGAGGACTTATGGATTGGTATCACACATATGGGCTAATATTGGACTTATGGACTTGAACTGGGCTGGGTTGGGATGCTTTCTCAATGTTCTATTCCTTGTATATAAATCTCTCCCTTATATACATGTGCGTGTTTAAGAATTTGTTTCTCTAGTCTACTTAGACGAACACAGGGGTTATGGTGAGGAATTCCTGATGGTGGTAGATTATGCTATCATGCACTGCTGTCTGACTTTCATTTTTTGTTGTTAGTGTCTGAGTTCATTCTGACTCATAGAACTGTTCTATTCCCCAGGGTTGTTTGAGGTTGCAATTTTTTTTTTTTAAGGTTGCAGTCTTTCAGAAGATTACCAGCCCTGTCCTCCAAGGCATTTGTGGGTAGGGCTGAACAGTCAACCTTTATTTAAACTGGTGATCAAGGTCTTCATTCTTTGTACCATGAAGGGACCCTTGACTCACAGCTAATGTGAGAGATTATGGGGCTGTGCCCTTACTGTCTACCTCGACATGAGATTATGAGTGTGACGTTCTTGGTATAGTTTGTGATTTGAAAGTATCATGTCATATTATCATCAGTCATCCCAGGACATAGAGGTAGGAGTCTATTAATAATGAGCTGTTGTTTGACTTGGACTGACATGTCACTAGATTTTAAAGAGAGTAACATGGAAGGTCATATGTGCATAGTGAAAGTTCTTCGAAGTACCACATAAGAATGCATGTCTTCATCAGTATCATCTACATTCCCATAAGCAGTCACTAGTAACATTACATATTCTATGTGCAAAGGCCCTTGTAAAATCTTTTACATATAAAATCATATCCATCGTCACCAGTGTTAGGTAGGGATATAAAAACTATTTCTGCTCTGCCCAATTACAGAATTTTGTTAATATCATCCTGCTTTATAGTTTCTGGTAGAGATAACACCAACAGACTCCCAAGTAAATGAATATATTATTCAAAGTCATAAATATGTTATTCAAGGCTGGGACAGTTGAAAGACGTTTGGAGAAGCTACCCAGACTTATTTTAGATTGCCTACTCCAAAACCATCTACCCCTCTGATTATAATATACATATAACAAAATACGAGCTAAGTTATATGAAAGCAATGGATGTAAAGTTTACTTTTGCAGGTATATGAGAAAAAGCATCCGCAGTCTGACTCTCCTCTTTTTGTTGTTAGTAATGGAGGAGTGCCCACAATTGACAGGGCCATCTGGATCACTTGGGACACTTTTCAAAACACCAGAGTCCAACACCAGAATTGTCACATGCTGGAGGTCCCACCTCCTCCCACTGGATGGACTGTCTTGTCCCCTATCTCCAACCCAGCATTTCCAGCCTTGGGAGCAGTTGTAGCTGTAACAATAACTATAACTATAACCTCTGTAAACATCATCATTCCTCCTTCCAAAATCTTTTTTTTTCTTCTTGGCATCACTGCTCTCCAGTGGTGGGAGTAGGAATCCTTCCAAAATCTTTGATGAGTCTAATTTTCTCTTTCATTGTTCCCTCTTTTTGTGGAAATCAGTAACTTTCACACAGGGGGAAGATATAAAACACAGTTGCAATGGCCACCTCCTCATGTCTACCACCACACAGTGCTCTGTGAATGAACCGCCAGGAGGCCTGGAGGCACCATGATTCAGGGCTTCCTTCTGAACCACAAGGTTAGAAGTTTGAGCCCACACAGCAGCTTCCCGAGAGAAAGGCGTGCTTCCATAACGGTTACAATCTAGGACCCTTTGTTGGGCAGCTGTGCTCTGTCACATGGGCTGGCTGAAATTCGGAAAGGAAAGGGCTTTGGCTTTTTGGGTCCACAATGATGATCCAGGGCAGATGTCGCAATGAACCAATGAGCTGCTTCCCCCATATATGAAATTATTCTCTATAGATTAGTATGTAAGTAAAAGGAAACCCTGTCTGTCTTCCTTCAGGGTACACCATCTTGTCAAGGATTGCATATTTGAAAAGAGGTTTTGATTCTATATGGAGGTGCTAAGAGATTTGAAGAGGGGCCTGCCAGACAGACGTAGAAGCAGAATCATTTTTACCTCCCTTTACGAGGACCTTGATTACTGGCTCAGTTGCGAACTTTTTTGTTTTAGGTATTCACTTTGTATTCCATATCGAAGACCATCATCTTTGGTTTTCTATCAGTAAGTGCTTCTAGTCCTCACTTTCAGCAAGCAAGGCTGAGTCATCTGCATGTTGCAGGTTGGAAATGAGGCTTCCTGCAATCCTGATGCCTCCTTCCTCTTCGCAGAGTGCAGTTTCTGGGATGACTGGCTCAGCATATGTATGGATTGGAAACTGTGGTGAAAGTATGCAGCCCGGAGGCACACGCCTTTCCTGATTTTTTTTTTTTTTTTTTTTTTAGGCATCACTGCCCTCAGGTGGTGGGAGTAGGAGGCCCAGCCTTTGCTCCTGGGAGCTGGAATTGAACCTCCATCCCAGTGGGCCGCAGACCCGCGCACAACCACTACGCCACCGGGGCTTAGCCCCTTTCCTGACTTTAAACCATGTAGCATGCCATTGTTCTCTTTAAAGGACAGCTTCTTGGCCTATACACTGTAGGTTCTGCAGGAACACAAATTAGTGTTCTGGAATGTCTATTCTTCACAGTGTTATCCATAATTTGTCATGACCCACAAGGTCAAGTGCCTTTGCATAGTAAATAAAACATCTTCCTGGTAGTCTTTGCTTTCAGGCAAGATCCATCTGACACCTGCAATGATGTTCCAAGTGAGGGACCTCTCCAGTTCCACCTGCTCTTTGTGTGTTTGTGTGTGTGTGTGTGTGTGTGTGTGGCATCACTGCCCTGGTGGGAGTAGGAAGCCCAGCCTTGCTCCTGGAGAACTGCTGCTGGATTTGAACCATCAATCCTGTGAGCCGCAGTCCCACACACAACCACTACACCACCAGGGCCTAGCCTCCACCTGCTCTTTAGAAGCAGAATTGTTGATGGGGTAACTTATCTGGCAATAGACCCTTTCCTTGCAACAGCAAAAATGACAGGAAGATAACCTGGTGGGCAGGGAAATTTTATTCTGACAACAGAACGTTTATTCAAAACTGAGGATGGAAAAATCTGCTCAATTGCTATTTTTTTGTCATAGTACTTCTAGTCTCAGGTATGAAGTTTAGCTCAGACATTAGTAGCTGTGTGGCTGTGGGCAAATTGTGTAACCTCTTTGAATTTACCTCCTCTATGGGTCCTATAGGGAACATAACCTCATGGAAAGACAGGGTGAATGTGCTGAGATTTGGGCTGTCAAGAGCTGGTAAGTGGATTACGATTTTCACCAGTTCCTGGCTCGGTGAAAAAGGATGAAAGAGTGCATTTTCACCATGCTGAGTCCATTAAACTATTTGATGTTAAATGCCATTTATTTCACTAATTGAATGTCATTTATTTCACGAAATAGCCTTAAAAGCACCACAATCAATCTTTTTACTTAGTTATATAAGATAATAGCTGTTTCTTTTTTACTTAAACTTTTTATTATGACAACAATGGAGAAATAATCTCCACCGACTCTTCCTCATATAGAGGTGAAAGGATTCGTCTACTCTTACTCAAAATACTGGAAATATAACCATTTGAAGTTTAGTTGGTTGAATATCCAAAATGTAGGAGTTCTTCCTTGTAGTAAAAATTCCTTTCAAGCTTAATCAGTTCTTCTAACGCTGGAATGCTGTAATCAAGGCCATTCAGATAGATAGCCACCACAAAACATCCCCAATTTAGATATGCAATAGATTAAGGAGTTTAAGGGGGTGGTGGTCTGGCAATCATTGTTTCCTGGGAAACAATAAGCAAAACATGTTTTTGTGATGCATAATTTGGAGCATTGTTTGCTGTGATCCTTACAAAATCTGCTTTTTGTCATGTAGTTTGGCGTATATACCTTGCTTCATTTTCACTGAATTTCCAAAGTAGTCAGAGATAGCAAAATCCTTTGCTTCCTTCTTTCCCATCTACAAAACAAAGCTAGACTTTCTCAAGTGCCCCTGCTTCTGGATCTCTGGCTGAAACAGTGACCAGGAATCCAGATCCTTGTTCCTGACAACCTTCTAACAATTTCCTCTCAATCATGACCATCCAGTCAATTCTGACTCACAGCAATCTTCGACAGCACAGGAGAACTGGCCCCCTCCCCCCGTGATTCTGAGGAGCACACGGCTTCATCCCCAGTAGTAAGCAGCCCGACATATAACCCACTACACTACATTCTTTCTACGACACTGCCCCTAAATCCCTGCTATGAAGTCTCTGTCCCCACTCGCCTTCACGCCAGCTCCTAGGTCAACATGTTCAGCGTATTGGCTTACCCCTTGGCCTGTGTCTTTCCCTGGCCCATTTCTCCTAACTCCCTCTGGGCTTGACCCCATTCATGCATCCCTGTGCTTTCTTCCCCTCAGGCTCTGTCTCCACTAGGTCTCCACCCTCTCTCTGACTGCCGATTTGCTGAGGCCTTGCCTTCTCTGGCCTCTAACTAGACCTACACCACAGCCGAGAGACAGTTTCTCTGGTCATAAAACACTTCTCATCAGACACAAATGGTGGTCACCACCTGGAGCAGACTTCACAGGCCTGGACAGGGTACACTAAGGAAACTCCCTGACAGCAGCAGGTTTCTTCAAATTACTTTCCTGTGGCATTCTCAAGTAAATTCCTGAGGCATGTAGGCACAGGGGCAGTGATCCGTCTTGATTTGATTAAGGGGGAGGTAAAGGGGAAAAGCAGAAGGGGAGTAGAGAGATGAAAACATTAGGTAGCTAGACTTAGGAATGGGGGTTGCCCTTGCATGCCTGCAAAGACCCCCAAAGAGCAGGTTGGAAAGACATCAGGCAACCATTAGACATCTATGTAGACTCCCCACACACACGAGCATGCTCAAACTTAAGCCCCCTGCCCCCCATTCAGGTGGGGGGTACACCTGGGGGCCCAACTAGGCTCAGGCTCATGGCATCACCCAGGTGGACTCAACTTAGCCTTTGAGGCCAACCCCCAGGAAGCAGGGGTGGGCTAGAATAAAGGCAGGGAGCGAGAGCTGGCACCCTCTCTTGCCCTCTCTCCCCCCTGCTTCTGGTCAGTGGCAGGTGGAAGGCGTGGGTCTCCCTCCCCTGTGGCACACTTGTGCCTGCTCTGGGCCCACTTGGAACCCACTTCCTCTTGGCCCACATGTTCCCAGCCTCTAGGGTTCTTGGGCTTCTGGCTTCCCGAACCCCCCTCCCCGCATCCCCTATGTGGGTGCTCTTTGCCGCACGGTTGTTGTGAACCCAGCGCTGCTTGGCATGCTTTCCAGAAACAGACTGTAAAACCTGAAACCTCGCTGTTCCTTCACAGAAACCCTCGTGGACCAGAAAACAGTAAGAATTGCCTTTCCTTCTGGCTCCATGAAGCCACCCCGCCCCAACCCCCAAAGACTTTTCCTCTTGAAAGATAGCTTCTGCGTCCGATACCTCGTGTTAAAGTTTGCAAAGCACAATCCTTATCCCCAATCTTCCCCACCCCTTCATAACAACGAACAGACCCAATGGGCTGTGGTCAAGGGGATTCTAACTCACGGTACCCCTGGAGGACAGACACAGGGAGGGTTTGTCTGGTGCGGAAGTGGATGTCCCTTAAACCCTGCCCCAGTCTAGTGGGGGCCATCCCGCTGCCCCACTCCCACCCCGGCTCAGCCCCGCTAACTGACATGGCCACGTCTCCGCCCTCCATGCCATTCAGACTCACAGCGACTCGGACACCACTGCTCCAAACCCCGGCCACTTAATGGATTCCAGCTCACAGGGCACCTGGGGCAGAGCGGCCAGTTCCCGTCGGGTTCGTGGAGAGGCTGGGACTCTTGCAGAGGCCCGCTCCGCCCGCACCCTTCTCCGGGAGCCGCGGTGGGCCGGGCTGCCCAGCTTTCCGTAAGAAGCCCACCGTGGCAGCCGCCAGGTTCCTCCCTCAGGCCACTGCAGGGACCCCCAAACTGTCTTTTAGGAGTTCGATGCTACAAACGGGGTCTACTGGTTTTAATAAAACAAGTTGTCAGTTGGCCGTCATATCCCTTCTTTTTCTTTGGAGACTATGCATTCAGGAAAACGTCTTTCATCTATCAGCTCGTCCAAATAAAAATCACAGAAGACTTTGAAGGAGAGAAAGCCGGAAAGGTGACACAATTGGCATACACACTATCGTTGTGATTGCCAGAGGTCGGTGTTTTTTCATGCCCCTATTCTGTAAGCGGTTATCTCCATAGCTATGCTCAGACTACTCCCCGCCCCCCCCAACACCCCCAACACCCATCGCCTCCACCCACGCCGAGCTGGAGACTCATTTAGTCAACGATTTATTTACTGCCAATCAACAGTCCATCTGCCTTGCACACACACACGCACTAAATGAAGCTAAAAATGGCCCCTTTCTCTTCTTTAGAAACAGGCATGAACACCCTCCCCAGACTCTCCCACTCTCACTCACACGTGCCTTTTTCAATGTTTCTGTGTGTAAAGCAAAGGAACTCCCTTGCTCCTGATCTTCTTCCTAAATTTCAAAGAGATTCTAGGCTATGACCCACCAATTCTCTTCCCCAGCAACCCCATTGTGTGAGGCTGCGGCAGGCCCTGGCTGGTGTTTTGTAAATCAATCTGGTGGAGATGAATTACCCACCTGTGAAGAAGTCTTTTCAAAAGCCACCAGGATTCTGGATAAAGACAGGTGGCTAACTGCCTGAGGGCCCCTCCACCCCCAAAGGTTGTTTTCCCTTTCTTTGGGGCTATTTACATAAGCTTTAGTTTGTCCGGATGCTTGCAATCTAACAACAATAGCCAGTGGCGATTAAAACAAGAAAATAGATAAACCCCTGGAGCAGAGGTTAGAAGCATAAAGATAGCCAGGAAGGAGTTTTGAAACAACAGTGGTGTCCAGGCTCTTTTTTCCCTGTGCTGCTCAGCTTTGTTTTCTTCCCTAAATCAACCAGTTTCCAAGTAGGTTGCTTCTCTTATTTCCGTGGCATCTGGAAAGCTGGGGACAGAATTTCGAT
>PVJH01048785.1:0-10565 GCA_004026705.1 Nesogale talazaci
ACACACACACACACACACACACACACACACACACCTCACCATAGACTGGAGGGGGTGGCTGGTCTTCATTCTCCCCCCTCACCTCTAGAGGGACTTCCCAGGGTGGACTGGGAAGGTATCACCTCCTACAAGATGACCAGCCCGGCTCCTGTCCTCCGTTGGACCTGAAGCAGGTGTTGCCTGGCCTCCGTGGTGAACCGAGGTTGAGGAAGCCCACCTCCCCCCAGCCTGCCCAGGGAGCCAGCACCTGCTGGGAGAGAGCTTGCCAGCCTTTTGAATCCGGGACCAGTCATGTCATCTCTCCTCATTTGACTGCCCTGGGTCATAGTGGGGCTCACAGAGGGTCACGACTTACTCCAGGGCATACAGCACCTTAATGGAGGAGATGGACTCAAGTCAGCTTCTGACTCCCACCCCAAAGGCGGCTGGGGCTGCAGCAGCAGCCCCTACTGAGGAGCAGGCCCAATCCGTGGAAGCTGGGGTTCCTTGCTCCACATCTGTCTCCAGTTCCCTCAAGTCAACACCCAGGCCCACTCCTCTCTGAGGTCACACCCTCCCTCCCGGACCCCAGCTGAACAAGGGCAGAGAGTGTGTGCGGTCTGACTGCCCAAAGCCCACAAGAGGCTCTTGGTAGGGCCCTGAGAGTGGATCCTGGTCCTGCTGTAACCCACACAATGGGCAGGAGGTCTTCACCTTACACAGCACCCCATTCCTCCCCACCCCCATTCCCAAGGTCTTTTCTCTCTGAAGAGAGGCCCTCCTGGGGGTGGGAGGGGGGGTTAGGATGACCTAAGCCTCTGGCTCAGAGACAAAAGGGGCCCATTCCTGGAAGTACCCACCCCTGAGGGACTGGCAGGGAGGACCCCCAACTGTCAGGTGGAGGAGTGGCCTGAGCAATGGCAGGCTGAGCGAGCACCCCCTCCCCCCTCCCTGCCTGCAGTCTCCACAGCTGTCAGGAATTAAAGGCTTGAGGCTGCTGGGGGTGCATGGGGAGGGGGGCTGGGGGGAAGCCGTCTGTCTGGCTGGACAGCAAGAAAACAGCAGCCAGCCGGAGGGCAGGAGGCAGTCTGCGGCGGCCAAAGCCCTGTCTGACCTGAGCTGCCCTCTGCCGGCCCCCCTCACTCTCTTCCACATTGCAGGGACAGGGCTGCTTGGGGCTGACATCTTCATGGAGAGGGACAGAGCCAGTGGGAGGACACTCCCTGAAGTCAGGTAGCATGAGCTTAGGGGCCGGACTCGAACTGTATCAGCAGGACAAGCCAGGCTGGGTGTGTGTGTGTGTGTGTGTGTGTGTGTGTATGTGTGTCTCGCTTTCCCATTGACTGTTGGGGAAATTGAGGCCCACTGTGACCCAGGAAGAAAGTGACCAGACGTCCTGCTTTTGAACAATTTAACAACGTCCCGCGGCATTAAATTACAATCCTATTTTTGCGTTGTATGAAAATTTTTGTTGCTCCATATAGACCAAATTTTTTTTTGGGGGGGGGGCATCACTGCTCTCCGGTGGTGGGAGTAGGAGGCCCAGCCCCACTGCTGGAACTGAACCTCCGTCCCAGTGGGCCGCAGTCCCGCACACAACCACTACGCCACCGGGGTTCAGCCCTAGACCAAATTTTTAATCAAGAAACGCCACCCACCCCCACTCCTCCATCAATGGTGTACCACTGAAAATCTGGTCACTTTACCCAGGAACCAATTTATAATCTCAGGGTTCTGGAAGGCCTCCATCTAGTATGCCCCAGGCAGATCCAGTCCCTGCCTGAGCCATTGTGGAAAATTCTGGTTCCAGGTCCTATGCCCCTGAATTTAGCCTTTCCAGGCCCAGATCCCAGAATTCTGCGCTCTCCCCAAGACCCAAGGGCTTCTGCAGAAACTTCCTGATTGAGCAGCTGGTATCTTTCCTTTGGACTGCCTCTGGTGGGGGCGGGGGGCGCTCCTGCTCAGGGGGCCCTCCACTGTTGGAGGACAGCCAGAAGGGCCAAGGAGAGGGAGAGAGACTTTCTTTGAAAAGTCTAGAAAGCAAACTGCTTCCCAAGACTTGGGCTCTGGCACAGATGTCTGGTTCGGGCCTGATGTCTAGGAGTGAGTGCCCAAGCTTGGAAACTTCTTTTTTCATCAGTCCTGGGAGGAGAGGGCATGTGTAGGCACAGGGACTTGGCATGGGTGTAGATGAGGCCCAGAGTGTGTCTGTCTGTAGCTGGGGCCCCCAGCCCCATATGACCCATGCCATGGCCAAGCCCCTATCAGCTGCCTCCAGGCCCCGCCCTGGCCCTGCCCTGGGCCCTGGCCCTCAGCCCAGCTCCAGCCCCCGCAGCCACTGCCTGAGACCACAATTACAGGGGCCACTAAGGGTGGGGGAGAGCACTGGGGATGAAAGGCAGCTCAGAGAATGGTTCCAGCTGTAGAGGCTCAGGAGGAGGTGACAGGGAGGGGTGGGAGGGCGGGTGAGGGGGCAGCACCAGGGTGAGAACAGGTGGGACCCTCATGGCCCCAGCCCCAGCCGGGCTCAGACTTGACACTTATCTAGATCTGTATGTCTTAGTGGAGAAGAGAAAGAAGGGGCCTCAGGGGGATCTGGGAGGCCACCCTCCTAGTGCCCTGCCTGTAGGGGACACCACCCCTAGGCAGGTTAAGGAGGGCAAGAGGCTGCTTCCATCTCCCCAGCTCCTGGTATGTTTGGTCACTGAAGGGAACGGGAGGGATTCCCAAACCCCAGCCTCAGGCCAGTCCTGGGCCCTCATCCTGGCCCCTCAGCCCATCTGTCTGTGTTCAGCTGTTGCAGTGTGGTCATGCACACATCTGGGGTACCTCTGGGCTCTTCCCCCACCTCCCCAGACCCAGATGTCAATCAGTAAGGGCCTTGGGTGCCTCAAGGTGCCTGGGGCTGTGCAGCTGGCTGGGCCAGGAAGGGGGTGCGGGCACCAGACTCCTCCTCCAGG
Organism: Nesogale talazaci; assembly: GCA_004026705.1. Taxonomy (NCBI): domain Eukaryota; kingdom Metazoa; phylum Chordata; class Mammalia; order Afrosoricida; family Tenrecidae; genus Nesogale; species Nesogale talazaci. Next base: position 2,940 of record PVJH01048785.1, read on the forward strand.
CCCCTTCCCAGGAAGCAGTTCAAGAACACAGCATTTGAGAACACATCGGGAACACAGCAGTTCAGTACCTTGGAGCTAAAAGGACCCAGGCCAGTGGCCTCCGCTGACTGTACCCTGGGCAGCACTCACAGGGGCTCTCCCCTTGAAGAGGGGGCTAGCAGTTTACAGATTCTAGCAGCCAGGCAATCACATTTCAAGAGAAACTGAGCCTCTGCAAGATTAAGTGGCTTGATCTAGTTCAAGCTGGTAGCCTCTGTCTCTTGGCACTCTCCCCATGTCTCTGAACTCCCTTGAGCCTTTTTTGTTTGTTTGTTTTTGCTTTCATCACTGCCCTAGTGGGAGTAGGAAGCCCAGCCTTGCTCCTGGAGAGCTGCTGCCGGATTTGAACCATCAACCCTGTGGGTCGGAGTCCTGCACACAACCAGTGGGCCACCAGGGCTCAGTCCTCCTTTGAGCCTTCTTAAGGTGTTGATACACACTCCTGCCTCCATTTCCCTCTCTGGCATCATAGAGTGAGATGCTTAACCACGCCTGTATGTGCACTTGCACACACACATACACACACACAGTGAGGGGCAGATATTCTGGTCGGAAGCCTGATCCCAGAGGTCGGTATACATGTGCCTCAGCTCTGTCCTTCAGTCAGGCATTTTCACAGGCTGCCTTTCCTCAGGTGTCCCTAGGTTCTGCTCTTTCTTGTTAGAATAGAAGATGGGTTCTGGTGCCCTCTGCTGGTCCATGAGAGACACGCAGGAGCTCAGAATGAAAAGTACTCAGCAGAGGTAGGGAATTGAAGGGGGCTGCCCGTGGAGTGTCCTTAAAGGGCTCAGCTGTATTGGTCCAAGGATGGGTCATTGGAACACATCAGCTGCTCTGTGAGAACAAGAAGCAGCAGCCTTCTACCATAAGGATGACAGCCCCAGAAACCCCATGGGGACAGCTCTCTGACTTCTTGGGTCACTGACACAGAACCGTCTCCAGGCAGTGGGTGCAGGGCGTGGGCAGAGCTCTGGGGAAGACAGAGATGCGGGCCTGAGCCCCGTCCTCGCGAGCTCCACTTCTCCCTGGTGTGGCCCATGAAGCCAGCTGCCCTGTCCACCATGGGAATTCAGCTTGCTTCCACACCCAAACTCTGTCTGAGCATTTCCTGGTGCCCTCAAATTTGTCCTGCATGCTCTCCCTTGGGAGGAAAGGAACCCAGATAGTCCTTTCTCCCCTCAGTGGCCTGAGCCCCTCCTCACAAATGCCTCTGACCAACGTGGGGTCCTGGACATTCTGTGGTGTGTGTGTGTGTTTGCTTCTGGAGCCTGGCAGATGCAAGATGGGCTTGTCTCTTTCTGCTTCATTTGAAGAACGTGTACTCCTCCCTGTGTCTCCTCTCCGGGAGATCCTGAGTTGGGGGGCGGCAGGCACTGCCCATCCTGCATCAGGTCATGATGTACATCTTCCTGGACACCATCTGGGCTCAGGGGGGAGCAAGAGGCCCACGCAGAAACACCCAGAAATAACCGGGAAGACTGTTCTTCCCTTTGACTCACTGCTCTAAGAATGGAGGCATGGGCTGCCAGGTGGGACGTGTGTAGCCAGAGAACTTGAGAGCGGGGTGCACAGAGTAGCCAAGAGGAGCAGACATAATGGAGGAGGTGGGGGAGATGCAGGAGGAGGAAAAGAGCTGTGAAGGGAATTAAACCCCTGTGTTCAGCTGTGCGTCTGAGTTCAGACGCCCCCTAGACATGCCCGGTAGAGGCTTCTTTCATTTTCTTTCCCATCGGTAGCTCCATGGGTAATCATGCCTTGCCTGAAACCCACAAGCATGTTCTCTGTATAGCCATTCTCCCAGGGGCTCTCATTCATTCAACAACTAGCAGACACAAATCACTGTGTGTCAAATGCTGTGCACAGAGCTTTTTCTATCCCCAAAGAGACAACCACAACAACAAAGCTATCAACTCTCGAAGGGTGTAGGTGGGGTTGTGATGGATGCAAGATCTTGGACATTCCTTCCATCAGGAGGTGAGTGAACTCCCTCTCCTTTCCTCTTGAATCCGCCTCGTCTGGGACCTCGCCTCACCAATAGAGTCTGATGATGGCGCTGCTGTGTCACTTCCAAGGCTGGGCAGCTTCAGAGAAGGGCAGCTTCTGAATTCAAGTTTGGCCCAACTGCTCTTGAAAACGGGCCTATGGTAAGAAGCCGTGGACTGTGCAGCTCAGCCGAGCCCAGGACCCCACTACTGACAGCCAAGTGACCGTTCCCAACAGCGTCACCCCGAACAGAACCTCCCAGCGGAGACCTGACAAGTTCTTGACCAGGGGGCTCATGAGAAGCCACCCACTGGTGCTTTCAACGACTGCTTGGGGAGAAGCGAACAGAGGAGTGTTGGAGAAAGTATGTACATGGATTAGTATGTACATGTATGTACATACATGTATGTACATGTATGTACATGTACTGTACATGTACAAGTATGTACATGACAGACTTATGTGCATCATCTCAGGTATATATGTAATTCGATACAAGAAGGAGCGGTCTCGCCATCTGAACAGTAAATGATTTAGCACACCCGAAAAAAGGAAACTAACCACTTTGAGGTTGTTTGCTATGCAGCAGCTGGAACCGGTTGAAGTCCTACCTGGTCATGTTAGACACTTCTGTGCAGTGGAAGCTTCAAGCCCAGGGGGGTGTGGATCTAAAAAAACAAATACTACTTATCTTAGTATCTTAACGTGAGAACTATTACCATTATAGAAATGAAAATTAGAGGCTGAGGCCCCCGTGGCATCATGGTTGTGCGTGGGACTGCGGCCCACTGAGTTGGAGGCTCAAATCCAGCAGCAAGGCTGGGCCTCCTACTCCCACTACCAGAGGTCGGTGATGCCCCCCCCAAAGAATCAAAAAGAAATGAAAATTAGAGGTTCTGAATCCCAGCCATTGTCTCCCTTATCTCTGGAAGAAAATGGACACTTGAGGGTCAGCCCTGGAGAGCCCTAAATGCAGTGTCTCTGTCACCTCAGCTTCCTGAGACAAGCCAAAGAGAAGACCAGGTGTCTGAGAAAAATTCCAGGTGTCCTCCACCACCACCCAGGGTGATGAGAGGTAGCCAGAGGGTGGCTTTAGTTTTCACTGCACCAAACTCTAGTGCTGATAATAACATATTTCTAATCACATTCTACAGTTTTAAAAGGGCTACCCTTTCATCCTCTGAGTGTGGGTGCCCCCCCCAACTCTGTCGGGCAGGGTAGAAATGTCCCTGTGAGTTGCTGAGACTGTAGCTCGTTATGGGAGTGGGGAGTGGACAGCCTCGTCTTTGTCCTGGGGAGCAGCTGGTGGTTTCAAACCGCCGAGTTACGAACACTCATACTTGTAACCACCACCACTCGTAGCCACCAGCCCTCTCTGTAGAGGCAATAGACAGCTCAGTTTCAAGCAAGGGAAGGAGAGATAAGTGTTGACCCACAGAGATTTGTAGTGCATCAACATTATTCTGGTTGGTCCTGTGATGGTGAATTGTGGTTTTATGCTTAGCACGGTAAAGCCTATTGTGAACTATGGACTTTCACTAGCAATGAATCAATTGGCTCTTTCCTTGAACAAGCGCCGTGCAAAAGGTTAGCACCAGGAGAGAGTGTGGACAGGTGGAGAAGAACTCTGGGCCTTCTGTGCGTTGTGTCTATAAATCAAATACTTCTCTAGAAAAGACAGTCTGTCCTACTCCCACCACCGGAGAGCAGTGATGCCCCCCCCCCAAAAAAAAGAAAAGACAGTCTGGTAGTGTCTCCCCTAGCCTGTACTGGGATTCCCTGGGGGACACAGATCTGGCTGGACAGATATAGGTATCCTAATCCCCTAGAAGTGAAGGTGAAGACTGGCCCAGAAGTTGGCTGTGTTTGGTTCCTGTCCCATCCCTGCCTCCCCACCCGCCCCACACACACCTCAGGCCTATGTTCCTGTCCTTTGACAGCTGGCAGATCTAAGCGTGAGAAGCGGGAAAGGAGAAACGTGCCCCAGGGAAAGACGATGGTTTTCAGGAGAGCCAACCTGTTCCTGCAAAGAGGGGGACCCAGGGTGCATCAAATCGACCTGCCTTCACACACTCCTTCTACAGGAGCTGCAACCCTGCAGTGGAACTCTGGGCGCAGTCGTTAAGAAACGGCTTAAATATTTTTATTGATACTGACCACCACCACCCCCCCATCCATTCTGTGCCCCAACTTCTGAGGAGCCTCGCATCCCGAAGCCTAGTGTTGGCTCTTTGGTTGACGTCTGGTGGGGAAGGCTGTGGGGTGGGGCATGGAATGCTCCTAGTGTCTCTCCAGCAAACTCCGGCCTGGGGAGTTGTCCTGCGGTTGGACAAGGGCCGCGAGCGGCCGGGCCCCTGTTGGGAACCCAGAGGTCTCTCCAGCTCTCGGGTTTGGGGAGCGCGGCGGCGGCTCAGAGGCACAGGCTGAGTTCTTTGCGCACGCGGCAGCGGTGGCACTGCACCACGCAGCACCAGTGGAAGCGACACAGGCAGTTCTCCTCGAGCTGCACGCTCTCCTGGCGGTGCCCGCGGCCACAGCACAGCAGGTCGCAGCCGCTGAGGTCCGGGGCGCTGCTGTTGCAGGCGCGACCCCGCGTGCCCGGCGAGCCGGTGCGCCGGTTCGGGGCGCAGAAGTCTGGCGAGTCGGCGGCGTAGAGGAGGTCGGCGCGGCCCGGCGGCTTGAGCGTGCGCACGGCGGGCAGCAGGGCCTTGCCGTCGTTGGTGCCCATGACGCGCGAGGCGCCGTGGAAGCGCTCGAGCAGCCGCGCGCCCACCTCGCGGAACGGGGGCAGCTTCTGCCAGCAGGTGCGCAGCGCGCAGGAGCCCGACAGGCCGTGGCACTTGCACTCGGTGCGCGTGTGGCTCCGCACGGCCTGCGGGGAGCAGGGCACAGGCAGAGGGTGAAGGGTGGAGCGGGCGGTGGAGGAAAAGAAAGAGGGGGGCAAGGGGTCAGAGAAAGAGATTCACGGAGGGGAGACCAGGGGAGTCACAGCTCCATAGAGAGAGGTCGGCACAGGTGGAGCGCACGCAGGGGCAAGCGGTGGGATGGGGAAAAGCGGAATGGGCGGAAGGGCTAAGAATCTCCCCAGAAGCCAGAGGAAGGGCAGCTGCCTGGACTCAGCACCCCACCCCCTCCAGACTGGTCCCTTTATTCCTGCCTGAAAAGTGAACCAGCTGGGACATCCGGCACCAGCCCGCCCGCCGGAACCCCTGAACCCCTCCCAACAAATTAGAGCCTAAGGGGACACTCCTCTCAGTTTGGGCTGGCGCGGGACCCCTCTTTCCAGCCCTCCCAATGCCCCAGGAGAAGGAGTGGGGAAAAATGGCTCTGTCCCAGAGCCTCCTTCTAGGACACATGCTCTCCTGGGAAGAGAACCCAGGAGTCCTGAAGCTGGGGTGGGCTGAGGGAGGAAGAGATGCGTGGGGGCAGGGTACCCAGAGGAGTGGTCTCTGACCTTCACTCCTTTCCAATCCCGTTGTCCCCCACCTGAACCCTTGCTTCAGCCCCCTTTAAGCCCCGTCCACCCCCCTTTCCTACTCTTGGCCCTGCTTCCAGCCTTTCTCCTGTCCAGGTCTGGCATCTTGGGCCCTACTGACCCCAAGCCTGGCTCACCCTTGCTAGCTTCAATTTCTATCCTTCCTCCCAGGCAGTCGCTAAGGGTCCTGTGTCGCCTCGGCCCTGCCCCACTGTTGCACAGCACAGCATACCTTCTAGTAGGCTGGCCACTTCCCTCCTCACTCTGTCCAATGTCCACCGAGGTGCGGTGCTCGTGCTCGCTAGTCTTCCAGGGTCCCCTGGCACATGAGCTCACATCCCGCCTGAGGTTCCCAAATCCAAGTCCCCACACCCACACTCGCTCTTCCTCTCACCCTCCAAGCCCCCTCCTGCCATGCGCACTCCTCTCCCACGGCCACACTCCTCAGCGCAAGCGGTCCTCACATCCCAGCGCCCTATGTTCATTCGTCGCACAGAGCCTCCAGTGCCCACACGCTCTACCACGCCCGCCCGCCCCACGTCCACGCCCACTCGCTTTGCCACCATATCCCGCCGCCTCTCACCAGCCGACCCGCCTCGTTGTTGTGCAGCTGCACCAGAGCCCGGATGTCTCCGCGTCCCCGCTTCTGCTGCGCGTCCATGAAGAGCCTGGATTTCTCGTCGCCGAAGTCCACATCGTCGCCGCAGCCTCCCCATTCCCAGGCGGCGCTGCCGTCAGGGGAACCCCCGGGACCTGGAGGCCCAGGGGTGCCCAGCAGGCCGGGGGGCCGAGGAGAGGCGCGCCCCCGGGGCGCCTGGCAGCCACACTGCAGCAGCTCGCCCATGGAGCAGGCCTGCGTGACCGCGTGGCTGGCGCCCGCCGCCGTAATGGCGAACACGAAGGCCGTCTCCCGAATGTCTGTGGGTGCAGGGATGGGCATCAGTGGGCAGGACCAGAGCTGGGCAGTGGGGGTCTGCGGTGGATGGGTGGCGCGGCAAGGCGTGAGGTTGGCATGGTCAGAGGAGGGTGTGGAGACCTGGGTGAGGCCAGGTGTCCCCAACCTTGCCCTATCCTCCATCCTCCCAACGGGGAGAAGGTGTCCCGCCCCCAAGACCCCGCCCCACACTGACCCTGCTGCAGTATGCGCCCGAAGGCCTTGCTGTGGCTGGAGCAATTCCAGCGGCGGAAACGGAATTGGAACTGGCACTCTCGCACCCCGAGCCGGGCTCCGCGCGCCAACTCGGCCACCACTTCGGGCTCCGCCTGGCACAACTCCGCCTGCCGCCCCGCCAGCCGCCGGGCCTTCCTGCAGATGTTGGTGGGATCCATGACCAGCGGGCTGCCCACGGCCCTGGGGACAGAGAGTGCGTCAGGGGGTCGCTGGCTCCATCGCTCCTCTGCCACTGGCCTGGGGAGCCCGCGTCGGAAGAGGCTTCCCGCCTCCCTGCGGTGATGGTGACGGCCCCTTCCTGGAGAGATTCCCTGGTCAGGGGCCCTTCTTAGGGAGCCCAGGTGGCATAGTGGCGTCACCACGTGCTAGGCTGTGATCAGCCAGGTCAGCAGTCCTCAGCCACCTGCCCCTTTGCAGGAGGAAGACTGGACTTTCTACTCCGTGGCAGTTTCAGTCTCAAATCTCACAGGGGCAGTTCTTTCAGGAGTTGACTGGCGGGGAGCAAGTGCCCTTTCTCAACTAGATTCTGGCTGGTCATTACTTAGAGCAAAGGGTCAGTCATTTCTGGGCACTGTCTCCGTGGAGCACTGGCCTTGAGTCAATGTGGACTCCTAATGGGTCCACAGGAACAGGGTAGAACCTCTCCTGTGCATTTCTGGGAGTTGAAAGGCCCGTCTTTCTTTGCAGAGCTGCTGGGGCTTGCCAGCTGAAGACCTTGCAGACAGGAGTCCCGTGCCTCACCATTATCTCCACCACCACACCACCAACACCAGCACTCCTTGTGGCTATACAAGGTTTCTGTGATAAAGCCTCCGAATCCACGCAGTCAGTAACTAAATAAAATGACACCTCGCTGGTGCCGACGATCTGATGACAAGACTTGGATCTGACTACCAAGTAAAGGCAGGTTAAAAGAGCACCAAGGAAGAGTTTAACAGAAGGAAGATCAAGAGGACTG
>PVJH01048786.1:0-10592 GCA_004026705.1 Nesogale talazaci
GAATAGTCAGGAGTGACCCATATCTAGTGGCTTTAGCTTTCCTGGACCCTGCTCTTTGCCCTTTGGGCGGTGGTAAGGAGGAGGAGGAGGCGGGAGAGGGTCCATTTGGATCTCCAGATGTCTATGATCGCACCCTCCACACTAGTCTTGTCTCCGAAAGAGAGCATTTATTGGGGGTAAACACTGTACTTTCCGAATCTGTGCTGGTTGCTGTGCTGGTGTAACTCAGTATAAGCTCGCAGTGGTCCCCAACAGCTGCTTCCTGGACCTGTGCTCTTAATCCTTCTGTACTTAGCATGCCATGCATGGCAGAGATAGGCCCCGGTCCAGCTGGAGAACAGAGTGCCCTGCCCCCAGGGAGAAAGGAGGGGCGTGAAAGAAGCGACTGCCTCTCCCAGGGACCACAGCACCTGGGAGGCATGGGCCCTGGCCTCAGATCCAGACCCACCCTTCTTCAACTGTGTTCACTTGGCATGGAGACTGTAACAGCAGCCTCACACTCCCTGCACTCACAGGCTGTGCCTTTCTTCCTGTTCACTACGCCTGCCTGGAGCCCGTTTGCGCTCGAGATGGCCCTGTGGAGAGCCATCCCCACGTTTGCTGATGGCCGCACCTCTGTGTCTGCCGGTGGCTTGCAAGGAGAGGGGGACTCAGCCCCAGCCCTGGCTTTTCTCTGTAAGGACACCCGTCTTCCTGGCCCAGGTTCCACCTCGAGAAAGGAGCACCTCTTGTTGGAATTGCAGGAAAGCACTCTTCTCTACAATGTGAGACCACGTGACTCTCTCTCCCTCTCCATGGGACTGGTCGGTGGTTCAGACTCACCAGCCCCCATCAAAGGAGAAAGACGAGGCTATCTGCTCCCATAAAGATGGCGGACGCTCTTGGAATCGACTCGCTGGCAGTGGGGTTGACTGGGGTATAAGTAAAGCCCCTGACAGCCCTCTGTCTCACCCTTCCCAGAGGTCTCAGTTGCTCCTTGTCTGGGGAGACTCGTCCCCCACAATCCAATCCCATAAAAAAAAATCTCAGCCTCTCCTGGAACGCCAAGGCGCTGCCCCCCTTTGGTGGGCACCGCCTGGCCTGCACTCAGGGCTCGTGGTGGAGACCACATGTGGTAGCTTCTCTGCTGGGCCACCAGCTCCGAGACCCTGCTGAGCTGGGAGGAAGGAGGAATGCCTGCTTCAAGGCAGCATTCATTATTTCTGTAGAGCTCAGTGGACCAGACCAGGGCTTGGCAAACTTTGGGCATCCAAGAGCCAATCCCGCCCCTCCCACAATGTAAAGTCATTCGAGAGCTGCAAATACATTTGTACAAACAAATGAAATCACCATCATATTGTGATTCTATTGAATCCTATAATTCTGAATGGTGTCCTTTAGAATTTTCCAGTTTTCAGAAATACACATACATTCTCAAAGAGCCACACAGGGCCTGTGAGCTGCTGTTGGCTGACCCCAGACTAAACAGTGTTGGTCTGTGGGTGCCTGCTACGTGTGGAGGGTGCAGAAGTGGTCTAGTCACTGAACCTTCATAGTGGGTGGGGCATAGTTCTGGTCGCCTGTGATCCAGTAAGATGAATGACCGTGCTTAACCTCTTGTTCTCTGTTTAACTAGGGTCATTGGTTTCCTGGAAGCTATTGTTTGTATAAAATTTGGGCAAGATCTCTTCTCCAAGACCCAAATACTCTATGTTGTGCTTTGGCTTCTTTGCGTGGTGAGTCATTGCCGTTTTTTAAAACTGGGACCCAGGTAGGGGTTTGCCTGCTTCAGATCATCAGCCTGTCACCTCCTGGCGGGGCATTATTAACTCCTGTGCCACCAGGACCCCTTTTATCTGTGAGCTCAAAACCAAACCCATTGCCACCCGGTCCACGGCGACCTGGACCAAGGAGAGCTGCAAGTCCCCCTCTGGCTCCCACTGCTGTCCTCGGCAGCGAGCAGCCCAGGGACTCGCCTAGGAACATCCAGACAGTCCTGTGTCTTGGGGAGGGGCCAGTTGGCCATAGAAAGCGGAAATCTAGTATGAACCTGAGCTTGTCAGGGCTCTTGCCCTTGACATTGAGTCACAGCGGTAACTGGGCCTAAGCGATGTTCCTGGAGGGGGGCAAGGTGTACTGAGCCGATTAAGGGGAATGCCCCTGGAATCCTGGGGGTCCTAGGAAGGGAATTGTTTCTTGGTTTTTTTTTTTTTTGGCAGGGGGTGGAGGGGGTGGGTGTCAGCCAGCCTCCATCGTGTCACTCTGTGTGTGTTTTGCTCCTCCAGGCCTTTACCACTTTCCTGTGCTTGTACGGCATGGTGTGGTATGCAGAGCACTACGGCCACCGTGAGAAGGTAGGGAATGCAGTCTTCCAGATGGCTCTATGGAGCTGTCAGCACATTGTGCGATTCAGGAGCTCCGTCATATTCAAAAGGGCTTGGCAGTCATCCCCACAACCAGCTCTGGGACATTTCCTTCCTTGTGTGCCCCTGGGGAGGACCCCCAAGTCCCCCGCCTGCCCTGCTCGCTCCTGCAAATGGCCCGCCGTGCTGGGGTCTGCTTGTTGTGCCTGCACGGCCAGCCGCATTTCCATCCCCCGTCGTGATGGTGTCTGTGTGTGTCAGAGCTATGGGGGAGCACCGGCCCCCTTTCTGGAAGGCCTGGCTGTGGCTCCCTTCTCGTCGGCCGGATCCAGGACTTTGCCTGCCTCAGCCGGGCCCGGTGTCAGGAGCCACAGGTCCTGCATGCGAGGGGCTAGACTTAGAACACTACCTAGATGTCCCCATTGGCAACGGTATTTTTCAAAAGTAACAAATCTTGTGGTTTTTATTCATACTTCGAGTCTGAGAAACCAAAGGTACTTTCCAGAGGATTCATCCTGTATATTTTGGCCACCCTGAGTTAGAAAAGCCCAGGTTTTAGAACAAGACGCAGCAGGAGGCGTTTTTGTCACCTGGTTGTGCCCCTTTCCAGCCTGGACAAGGTAGACAGAGCCCCAAACACAGGCGCCCTGTGTTCCTCCCTGGGAGGGTTTGAGATTCTCACCCTGGTCTCTGTCTCTGTCTGTCTGTCTCTCTCATCCCCTAGACCTATTCAGAGTGTGAAGATGGCACCTACAGCCCAGACATCTCCTGGCCTCACGGGAAGGGCTCCAAAGGTATCTCCACTGTTTTTGATTCAGAACGGACCTGGCCCTGGGCGGATTTGAATCCTGTACAGCTGAGTGGGCTCAAACTCACTCAGGCGCTGTGTTCCCAAGACCCACAGGAGAGGCTTGTTCCGTCCCCAGAGGCCCACAGCCGCCCTGCCTTAGTGTAGGCAGGAGAACAGGAGGCCAGTGCTGTTGCCGGCTGGGGCACATGGTCTTCCCTTTGCGTAAAGGGTCAGAGCAGCGGTTCTCCCACTTTCTAAAACCACAGCCCTTTCACACAGTGCCTCATGTCATGGTGGCCCACCAACCGTACAGTCATTTTCATTGTGACTTCATAACTGTCACTTTACCACTGTTTTGATCAGGCAACCCCTGTGAAAGGGTCATTGGATCCCCAAAGAGGTCACGACCCACAGGTTGAGAAATGCTGGGTTAGAAGGAAGGGAAGCCTTCCAGAAAAAAAGGTGCATGTGCTTAATTGCATGTACTCAAGAGGCTGACTGGTCTCAGATCCCCCATTGTCTCAGTCTCTGAAGAGCCTTCTGGACAGATCTGGGCCACGGGACTCATTGAAAGAAGTAGGCTTGTGGGATAAGCACACTGGGGAGGCTCCACTGGGCACTGTGTCCGTCAGCCCCTGAATGAGAGAGTGGGCTCCTGGGGACAGATCCGAGTGCTCCAGACCGTGAAGGAGCTTGGTTCATGATGGGCTGCTAACCATAAGGTTGGCAGTTCAAGGCCACTAGCCAGTCTGTGGGAGAAAAGAGGAAGCCATCCATTCCCATGAAGGTGTACCGTCTCACGGTCAACTCTCCTCTGCCCTTTGGGCTTGCTGTGCGTCAACATCAACTCAGTGGCTGTGAGCGTGACCACGGAATTTTACTCACTGAATTAAACAGAGTGGGCCTGGGGACACTCCCCACCTACCCGTTTGCTTTCCTCAGCTCTCGGGGGTCTGGTTTATGCAAGATTCCCCGGGGGCACCTAGCACAGACCCTGCTGACCTGTCTGCCCCCTTTCCTGTGAGATGGTCCCTTGTGTTCAAGGTGGGGGGGGGGGGCAGTAGTCGGGGCCAGAGCCCTCCCTCTGACCCTAAAACCTTCTGGGATGGAGCAGAACTGTTGCCCAGGGTTCCAGAGACCGGAGTAGACAGCCTTGCCTCCTCTGTCTCCTGCTGGAGGGGCTGACAGGTTTGAAGTCGGACATGGCAGTTAGCTGTCCGGCGCTTCAGTTGGGCACCCCCAGAGCTGCTTGAAGCCTTTGGGTCTCCATCAGAAGCGCCCCGACTGGCCCAAATGGTGCATACGCTCTCAGCTGCTCACAACAGAGGTGGGTGGTCCAAATCCACGGGAGGCACCACAAAACAAAGGCCTGACTACCCCCACCTCCCACCCCACCCCTAGTCAGCCACTAAGAAGCCTGTGCAGCCCAGCTCTGTCATGGGGTCGCCGGGAGTCAGCCCCACCCCGTGTCAGCTGGTGGAGAGAGTGTCCAATGGAAGGTAGTTGCAATCTACGGAGCCAAGTCTTCACAAAACTTGGAGTCTCTTGAATGGGGCCAAAAGCTACTTCTGTGGAGACTGAACCGCCAGGCGGGTGCTTAGACAGAGAGTTCCGAGGGGCTAGAGCTGAGCCCGAGAGCAGAGGAGCCTGTCGCTTGAGGTGAGCCACCTCCTCAAGCCAGCCTGGACCCTGAGAGTCCTATTAAGCCAAGTGCCCCTGGCTGCCCTGCCATCCCACTCTCCCCCGCCCTCTCGCTGCCTGGTGGCTCAGGGCGCTGTGGGCATATAGCGTTCTCGGGAGAATCTGGTTGGGAGGCCCCAGAGTAACCACCAAGGCCGGTGTCACCCAGTTGGATGGAGACCGGTGGGCATGACTGCCCTGCAGGGGGGCTGTGTGGGGTGTGTGTGGCCTCAGAGGCGGCCCCTGACGGTGCCAGAGAACGGTGCTCTACGGGCTTCTGCAGAGGCTGCGACCAGGCCTTCCTACCACCCAGGTGCCTCTGAATGGGCATGAGCCCCCACCTCTCTGTTAGCAGCTGAGCACACTGACAGATTGCACCACCCAGAGACTCCCCTGAGCATGTCATCAGGAGCATGAGGGCACATTATAGCTCTCATTCTCCTCGTCCCAAGCCCTTCCCAAACGAGACGGCCTGATGGATAGACCACCAGGCAGGCAGCAGAGCAGTGCGCCTTTTGAGTGCGGGGATGGGAAGACCCCCACTGTGGTTTAGTGGGCCTTCCTCTGTGCCCCCCCTTTTGTGGGCCATGTGGCCGCAGCCTCTTAGACACTTTGGGGGTAGTAGGGGGGAATGTCTCGACTGCCTGTCACCATACCTGCCGCTCTAGCTGTGGGCTGGGGTCTCTGGGTGCCCTGCGTTGAATCATTAGCGAGGCCACTAGATGGCGCGCCAGCATCGGCAGAGCAGCCTGCTGGGCCTGGGGACTGCAGCCCCTGGTGACAGCGTGCTCTCCTTCCTCCGGCCAGGTTCTGACGACAGCCCTCCCAAGCATTCCAGCAGCAACGAGAGCCATTCCTCCAGAAGACGGAACCGGCACTCCAAGGCGAAAGTCACCAACGGCGTTGGGAAGAAGTGAAGGCGCCCAGCTGGGCGCGGATGCTCCGAGAGTGCCTGGAACAGAGAGGGCCGCGGAACTGGCTCGGGCCTCCCTGCTCGGAGGTCACACCACACCGAGCAAACAGCAGCAGGAGAGGGGACTCCGCGGGCAGTAGCAGGCGTGGTGTGAGCGTGGACATCTTGTTTCCCAGAGAGCCGGCCACCCCCCGGGGCCGGCCCGAGAGGGCCGGGGCCCCGTGCTGGGCTGGGGTCTCCTGGCACGCAGGCACCATTGGGCATGTGTGAGGGGAAGAGCCCCCCCGCGGGGCTGTGCTGTGGCTGGACCCCCGGGGCCGGCGCTCAGACGGCACCGCTGTCCTCGGAGAGCCTCGCTGCCCGTTTTCATCTGTCTGGACCCGCCTTTTCCAATCGTGTGATGTGTTTTGAAGCCCAGGCCATGTTTCTGACCTTCGTTGTCGTTGCTGTGTGTTGTTTTAAGTTAGGACGCCTCCAACCCTTCCGAAGCCACTGCGGGGGACTGAGACCCGGGGAGGGCCACCTTCCCTCTGGGACTGAAAGGGGGGCAGGGGGTTGCCTGCAGCCTCCGTGTGGGCGCCTTAGCCACATGGAGATGGGTTCACACAAGCTGAGGCAAGGCGACTTGGGGTCCCGGGCTCCTGAGGCAGACCTTCGCCGCCCTGCCCTGCGCCTGGCGCCTGGTGCCCGGAGCGAGCCCGTGACGGGGCACGCGACCCCACAGCCAGGTGCCTTGTCCAATCCAATCGCCGCCGGCATTGTCTCCTGGCCCCGTGTGAGGTGCCGGTGAGTGTGACCCCTAGCCCGTGCCACGCCCCAGAACACAACCTGCAGCTCAGCACCCCCGTGGGTCTCTGTTTCAAATAAACCAATTCCCATGAACGCCCATCCGAGGTCATGGTGCCGTCCTTGATGGGCATTCCTCGCTGCATACAGGCAGCCCCCTGCGTGTGCTTTTTCAGGGGGCTGTGGAATGGGTGCGGATGCATGGGCCACCAAGGCGGTGGTTTGGACTCCCCACAGCTGCCCCCCGAGGTTGACAGCCTCATCTTTATTCCTCGGAGGCCTGGTGGGTTTGAACGGCCTACCTTACAGTTGGCAGCTGTAAATAAATCACTAGAGGATCCCCAGTGACACAGTGGTTGAGCGTTGGGCTGCTGACTGCAAGGTCACCACCAGCAGACCCACACAGAAACCGGGGCTTTCTGCTCCCGTAAAGAGGGACAGAAACTCGCAGGGACAATTCTTCCCTGCCCCATGGGGTCGCCGTGAGTGGGCATGGAATCGATGGCACTGAGTTCTCTTGAGAGGTCGTGCAGAGAGCTTACAGACCCATATGCCCGATGCCTCATGGGGATTTTCCTGAGGCCCAGTCCCCAGCTGATCACCTCTTGGGGTGTGTACCTGGCTCCCTCATTTTGCAGAGCATGAGGGCTTCAAAGTCTCCCCGTTACGGAAATCTTTAACCCTAGAAAGGCCATACTTTCCTCCTTCACCGGAACACAGGCAAGGGGGCTAAATGAAATGTGCATCACCCATGAGATAGGGGGCACCGGCTTTACACATTACAAACCCACCTGCACGTTTGTAACCCATCACAGACGCCTGTTTCAATGTTTTGTGGGAGCCTCGTGTCAGACACACTAGGTCTGTGCTGCTCTGATTTGGGGGACCTGGCTCGCAAGGCCTTTCTAGTCACCTCTGGCAGGACTTGAGCCTCCAGTCTTTGGGTTTGCAACCTAGTGCCTTGATCATTTGGAGGACCGGGTCAAACACAGGTTGGTTTTTTTTGTTTTTTACTTTCGAAGGTGCTATGTGGAGAGCTGGAAGCCAGTGGGAGTGTTTGTGCCTGCATTTTGCTTCTCTGTGCCCTATATACACCATCTTATGCTGTCTTCCCTGTGACCTCTCACTCGTGCTCCCGAGTTCCTGTTCTGGGAGGGTTGCCGCCTGGCATTTGGCACACCTCTGATGAATGGCCCCATCTAGCCGACGAGGCATGCTTCCTGTCTCCACAGCCACAGTGGAGGAAGGCACCTGCTGGGCATGCAGGAACCTTGACTCCCCCACCCCTCAGACCCTGCAGAGCACGATGTCAAGACAGGCACAAAGCTGTGCTTCCCCGCTGGCCCAGACTGCTGGGCTTTGCCTGCCTTCCCACCTGTTTCTCTGCAAACGGACTCCAGGTGAGTGGAAATCAAATGCATGCTTCAGAGTCCCCACCGAACGACTCCGAGACGGGCACTTTTGCCAGTGACCTCCTGTGCGTCCTTTGCAAGCCGCTTTCAACATGACTGTTGCTGAGGGCCTGACGCACAGAGGACGCGGGGACATCTCACGGTGCAGCGTGGCAGCAGCATCTGCGTCGTATGTTTGCCTCGCTGCCATGTGTACTCGACACCGGTCTGGGGGGCTCTGTCTCTGAACGTCGCAGCTGGGCTGGTCCCAGCAAAACCAGGACATTTTTCATTAACCCACCAAAGCCTCAGACACTGAGAGACACCAGTGCCAGGCCGATTGTCACCAGGGCCGCAGCTCCACGGGCTCCCGAGGAAAGTCCTCCTGCAGCAGGAACGCAATGGAAAGCTTTCCCCAGGACGCTGCTGCTCTAAGCCACCACCGCGTCTCTTCCCACAGTGTTGCTGTGCCACTCAGCCTTGGCAACTGGGCTTCCCAGGTGGGCTTGCTGCTGCTTTGTGGTGGCACACTTGGCCAGACCGTGAGGGGCCCACTGAGTCTTGATAGGAGCAGACGGCCTTGTTTTCCTCCCAAAGAGCAACAGGTGGGTTTGAACCCCTGCACTTGTTAGCAGCCCCACACTCCATCCACAGCCTGTACTGGGAGCTCTCGATTTCCTGGGCCCACCATCGTGTGCACCATCGTGTGGGTTTTCTCTTCCTTCCTGTTTCAACAGCTGGGCATCCCCCAAGGAGCCACTGCCTTCCTCGGCATCTTTCCCTTCCCTGTTCTCCGGCATCCAGCTATCAGGAGAGTTAGGCTTCCCTGTTTGCGTATGCAATGCAGCCCTCGCCTCCCTGGGGCCCTGTGTGCCTTGCAGAGTTAGAGGTGGGACCCAGTTTTCTGGCTAGCTACAAAGCTGCTGGGCCGCCCACCCTGGGTGCTGATCCACGAGGAGATGTTTGGGTCCGTGTTTCCTCCCAGCACGTTTTACTCCAAACCTGAGGCTAGGACGAGCACAGATCTGAAGGTTGCAACTTAAAAAACAAGGCAAAGGAAAAAATACTCTGGAGTTACTCCTTTTGAAGCAATAAAGAATGCCCCTCGCCCACCTTGGCGGCCTCGTCTGTGAATTAAAAGGAAGTGTTTGTTAATGTCGATCATAGAAGGGGAATGCTGACTTAAAAAGATCTTCCGTGTTCATTTAATCCATCTAATCCATTTCAGAAAAGGATCTGAGGTTTTCTCTCATCTACATCCATTCCTGCCGCGTGTGGTTTTTGAAGTTTCCTCTTAAAGGAGAAGATGTCTGGGGCCACACTGTTCTCATGGCCCTCCCCAGTGTCACGCCCCTCCAATGCTAACTCAAAGGTTGGAGGTTCAGACCTCCCGGTAGCTCTGCAGGAGAAAGACCTGGCAACCGCCTTCCATAGAGGAGACAGCCACGAGAACCCAGTTCCATTCAGTCACACCGGGTCCCCACAACACCACCGCTCAGAGTGTGAAAGAGGGCCACATGCCTCCTGGGGCACAAATGGATCAATGAAATGCCCGAGCTTGGCTAGGGGAGCAGCTTGACCTCAGTGTTGACAGGCGAGGCATAGTTTTCATCTTCTTCACTGTCGGGCAAGCTCAGACACCTGGGGACTTCTGGGTGCAGAGACACATTGCCTGGTCCTCGACATGGCTATGATCTGATTGGAAACTGCCTTCTTTACATGTGACAGCTTACCTGGCCGACAAGAGAGGTGACTGACAGGCAAGTGTCCTCCCTGTCAAAATACTCAAACTCCCCGACAGCGCGTTCTGAAGCCCCAGCTCTCTCGTCCCACTGGAGCAGGGGTAAAGGTGTTGGCAAACCCATCCCCACCCGGTGAGCCCAGTGAAAGCAGGAGCATCTTTCGGGAAATGGAACTGGCTTCAGGGTTCTGATTTCACAGCTGATGCAAACAGCCACCAGACTCTTAGGGGCTCCTGCCTGGACCCTTCGGCTCCCAGTGGTCGTGACTTCATTTCTTCTTGACTACTGTGCTGCTGCTGAGGCCCTGTGCAGTGTCAGCCTCACGCAAGCAGGAAGGTTCCTTCCTAGCACTTGTTCCCATCCCTGGGATCCAGGGTCCCAGTGAAGGACATGTTTTCCATTCTTGGAGGCCCAGGAAGTGGGGGGCTGGGTGGTGCGGTGGCTTTCCAAACCACTGCAAAAGAGGTCTTGTTGCCTTTAAAGGAAAAACCCTTGAGCCCGTAGAACCAGAGTCTGCATTGTCATGTCTAAAGCATACAGTAACCTTAATGACTGTTGGACTGCAGACAGGGCTTACATAACAATCGCTCCAGAAAAGCTGGGCTGTAATCGTTCCTGTTCCCACCCGGCCAACCAAGGGGAAAGCAGAATGCCCCCTCCTGGGGGGATGAGGCATGTGCCCCACATGCAAGCTGGGAAAGGCTGAAGAGCGTTCTAGCTTTCAAAATGTTTACCCTCACCCTCCGCTGTCCTGTCTTGCTGCTGTTGCACAAAATCCATTCCTGCTCACAGCGACCTCACGGCACGGAGTGGAACCCTGTTTTCTACATGAAGTGCAGTGTCAGGTCTCTCTTCCTTGGAACCACCTCTGGTGGGTGCAAACCACTACTAGCCTTTGGGTTTAGCGTCCGAGTGCTGACCACCTCACTGTGGCTCTCCCATCTCCTC
>PVJH01048787.1:0-10633 GCA_004026705.1 Nesogale talazaci
CACTCAATGTATTGGCTGCTCTGAGCCCGAATGTTATCATCAGGGCTTGGTGGGCCAGTGGTAGCCCTCTCTCTCTCTTTCTATTTTCTTCTTAGTTTGCTCCTATGTGATCTGAGCAGACCTGCCACTCTCTCTGGGCTATAACTTCAGTACTGTTCTCTGTAGTGCATTCTTCTGGAGAGGGGGTGGACATAGCTGGGGCTGGGGTCTGAAGAACTTTCTGTAAGTTCCTTGCTTCATGCTGGTGTGTTGCCCTCAAGGATGGGTGCCACAGATTGAGGTCTGGTCCCTTTCTTGCTTTCCTGTGGAGACAAGAACAATACCCTCCCCATGTGTGGGTTAGTGCCCTGTTCTCCCACCATCCACATCCTCTTTCCACCCTACCATCCGCCCACCCGCCTTTGTCCTCCATTTTAGTTGACTACCATATACATCTCAAGTTTGAATCTGACACCTACCAAATTGTCTGGACTTCACCCCTGGAATTTATGCATTTGGGGCTTGTCCCCTAAACCTCTTGTGTTTTTAATGCTTACCTTAGTGGGATTATGTTGCATTTGTCCTTTTGTGCTTGGCTTACTTTGCTTAGCATAACTTCCTCAAACTCTTCCCATGCATCAATGTGCTTCATGCATTCATCACTGCTTTTTAGGAATGCATAATATTTATCAGAGATTTTTAATCCATCCATCAGTTGATGGGAATTTAGGCTGTTTCCAATTCATTATGATTATGAACTGTACTGGAATGGACATTGGAGCACAGATGTGAGGTCGTGGTCTGTTTCTTGCTTCTGTTTATTTGGTAGCTTGATTTCCATTTGTTTTAGCTATTGCCATATCAGTTTCCATAATGACTGCACATACCTACAGGACCAGGAGCAGTGGTTGAGAGTCCCTGTCTCATGACATCCCCTCCAATATGTGTAGCTTTCAGTTTTGTGTTTCTTCTTAATTGAGATATCTTTGGATGCTGTTAGGTGACATCTCATAGTTATTTTAATTTGTTTTCCCCTTACGGTTAATGATTGGGAACATTGAACTTGTTTTAGCTTTATTTTCCTTTTCTGCTCTTTTTCTTTGGATTGAGATTTTTTTCTGTGTTTTGTTATTATTGCTGGTTTTATTTAAAGACTCCAAGTCTAAAGTCCTTTACAATTTTACCTTTCCTTCTCATTTGTTTATTCTACTAAGCCATTGAAACCACTATTTAGGTTTAGGGAATAAGGAATCTGGAGAATTTATTTTGCTTTTGGGTTATTTAATTGTTTTTTGCTTTTGATTTTTAAAGAAATACACACACACACACACACACACACCCTATTTTTTGGACCATAAGATGCACCCAGTTTTTAGATCAGGAAAACAAGAAAAAAATATTCTGAACCAAATAGTACCAGTATACTAAAATATCTATTAGCATAAACTCAACAGTAGTGTTAAGAACCATCAATTTCCATAATGGCTGCACATACCTACATCATCACTTTCATTAACAAATGAGGGGAGGCATGCGCTGTGGCCATCATGTGACCTGACTGACTTTGAGACTCCAGCAGGCAGGACTTCCCCCAAACACACAGCAATCCACAGCAGGCAAACAGCAGCTGACAGTAAGCAGGTGCTTGGGATCATATACAAATGTTTCTGGGTACCACACCTGTAGACCATAAGATGCACCCTCATTTCCCCCCTCCTTTTTGGGGAAAAAAAGTGCATCTTATGGTTGGACAAATACGGTATGTATCCCAAAAGCTCCACTTTACCTAGTACACATCTTTCTCTCTAGGTGAGCATCAAACAACTTGCTCTAAGTTAGTGCACCCAGTGTTTTGCCTGGGAAGCTTCTCTCTGGTCACAATGAATTTTTTTGTAAAAGCAGTTTCACTCAGACCTCATTTTTTGTGATGGCGCATTTAAGAGAACAGCATGAAGCTGTGAAATTTTATTTCCTGCTCAGGGAAAAATGCTGCTGATACTGTGTAGATGTTGAGCGCAGTTTATGAAGACTGTGTTAGTCTGGGAAGACTAGCGGAACAAATTTCATAGATATGCATATGGATATAAGTGTACAGTTTATATATTAGAGAAATAGGAGATTAGAAAAGCATCCCAATTCAGCCCAGGACAAAGCCACAAGTTCAATATTAACCCATATGCCCGAAATTAGTCTATAAAGTCTCCTTCTGACTCACAAAGTCACAGGTCAGTGGGTGCAGAATCCCAGTGCTGGCAGGGGTCTCCACATGGCTCCTCACTTCCAGGGCTCAGGGTCCATCAACAGCAGAAGCGACTCATCACTGGAAGATGTCTCCATGTGGCCTCCCCAGTTTCAGAGGTCTGGCTCCATCAGAGCAAAGCTGTGTGATCTCTCCGCCGGCTCCGCCAGCTTCTCGCACGCTGCCATCTTGTCTTGTCCATGATTAATCATCTCTCTCTAGCTCCCAACAACTGGAGAAGATAGCTTCTCATCTCCATGAGGGAAATATCGTGAGATTTCAAAGGACTCTCAGGAGAAAGCCATGCCCACATAGAGGCCTCATTGGCTACTCAATGGCTATCTCCAAATTAACAGGCTAGACTCCACCCCTACATTTCAATCATAAAATTAACATAAGCACATGACTGCCACAAGGACAGTGCTATGAGAAAAACTCAAATTTACGAATGATTGTTTTCATTTCAAAAAAGGTGAAAAGTCGAAGGATGGCAAATCTTGTTCTGGATGTCCGTCAATGTCCCGAATATCCAGATGAAAATGTTGACAAAATTCACGCTTTTGTGCTGGCAGACAGATAATGGACCCTTGAAGAGAGGGGGGAGTTATCTGACCTTTTTCAGAGATTGCTTCAGTGAATTTTAATAGAAGATTTGGGAATGAGAAGGGTCACTGTGAAATCGATGCCTCGGGTTCTGACTGACCAGGATAGAGTGTTGAGTGGAACATGCCATACTTTCAAAGAACAACTCTGACATGACCCAGACTTCTTTTTCCCAAGGTCATTACTGGTGAGGAGACATGTCCCTATTCTTATGATCTCAAATGCAAACATCAATTAAGGCAGTGGAAGACTCCATCGTACCTTGCCCCCAAAACCTCAAGTGAAATCAAAGATCAAGACAATGCTTTTTTCTTTTAATGTGATGGGGAGAGAGCATTTGGAGTTCATTAGATCAGGTCAGTTTTCTATTTAGAGATTCTGAAAGTCAATGTAACAGAGTGTGCCCCCAAAAGGTCTGATTTGTGGCAGATGGGCGACTGGTTTTGCCACCATGGCAATGCACCTGATCATGCAGCTTTCTCAGTGTGCCAATTTGGGGCAAAAAGCACCATGCCTTTCTTGCTCCATACCCCTTACTCACCCGACCACACTCTGTGTGATTTCTTTTTGTTTTTTCAAATGAAGATGGACATGAAAGGAGAGAATTTGATGATGCAAATTCAGAAGAGTTGAAGAAGTACATGAGGGAGGTGCTATCAGCCATCCAAACATATGGGTTTGAAAAATGTTTCCATGGATGGAATTACAGATTTGAAAAATGCCTTATGTGTAAAGAGTATTTTGAAGACAATAAGGTTGTTTTGCAAAATGCATTTAAATATGTAGCCTTGGGGGAGAAAGTCCCATTATTTAAATTACCCACACACTTGTGTGTGCAACCATAAATGGAATCAACAGCAATATCCTATTCAACCCTTCATTGTTGCTTTTTTCCCCCACATCTGGCCTTCCATCTCCCTATTCCTGATCCCATCTTGATCCCCTTGTAGTCATCAAAGTCTTCTCTCTTGGTGTGTAAACTCATTTCTTCTTTGTTTTTCTTATAACGAAGGCGATATAAGATCTTTCTAAGATTGATTGCATTTGCCAAGCATAATGTTCTTTAGTTTTGATCATGTCTTGTGTTATATAAGAGTTTTATCATAATTTTATTGATGCATTAAAAATTTATTGATGCATAGGATGAATATACCGGAATTTGTTTATCAATTCCTCTATAATTAGGATTTTTATTTTTTCCATGATTTTGCTATCACAGAAATCGCTACCACAAACAAAGGTGTACATATATGTATTTGTGGCACAGTCTTAATTTCTTTAAGGTGTATGCCCCGTAGAGACTTTGCTTGATTATAATGCACTTATATTTGCATTTGCTTAAGGAAATGCTGTACTGATTTCCATAATGGTTGTACAATTCTGCAATCCCACCAGCAATATAACAGCATTTCCATCTCTCCCCATCTTCTCTAGTATTTGTTATTTTGGGTTGTATTGAATTTTGCCAAAATGTTGATGTGAGGTGATATTTCATTGTTGTTTTAATTTGGATTTCTCTTTTTGCTAAAAATCTCAATCATTTCTTCTTATCGTTGTTGATTACCTATATACTGTCTTTGGTAAATTGTCTATGGTTTTTTGACTGTTTACTTTTTGACTACTTATTTATATTTTTATTGGACTGTTTGTATTTTTCTTGTTAAGATGTTGTAGTCTTCTGTAGATTTTGGAGATTGGCTGACTATGGAAATTTTTTATCTGATATATCATTAGTCAATATTTTCCTGGTATGTGGGTTTTCTGTTATCTCTTTTCATAAAGTCTTATATTTTTCATAGATATCATGTTTTTATGATATTTGTCCCAGTTGTCCATTTTGTCTTCTGTATTATGGATTTTTTTTCATTATGTTCAGACGGGTATTTATGCCGTGTATTAGAACCCACAAGTTTTTTATTGATGGAATTAGTAATTGTGTGATTTATACTGGGATTTTGTATGCTTTTCTTTAGATGAAATCCAGGTCATATAATCTATAGAGATAATAATTGAATTATTAGTGTTTTTAGGATTATGATAAGAAAGGTTAGGAGGGAAATAGGGTGCTAATAATAATGAATATGAGACTGAAGTAAAATGTTATAAAATTTATTACAATGATTATATAACTCTTTTTTATATATTTAATCCTTTGATTGGATGGCATATGAATTAAATGTCAATAAAGCTGTTTAAAAATTGTTAAACTCTATTCAAGTGTCATGTCACTTCTTTTTCCAATAAAGCAGTGATATTTTTCAAAAGCATGAGTTCCTCAGATTTCCCAGCTGATTCCTGACATAACACATTGCTTTCCTTAATTAAAAAAATAAAGCAATGATGATGATTCAAATACCACAGTGGATAGAAGAATGCAGTTAGGATGGAATGTTCCCAGTCAAGTTTTGGAAGTGAGCCACTGAGAATAAGATTCAGGAATGTGTACTGTTTTTCATGGAGTATTTATTCCAGAACTAAATTGGTTTCATTGGTTCAACAGATATTGCATTAGGACTTCAGAAAAGTTATAGAGAGATACAGAACAATGAGGCAAGGTTTCATTCTTTAGGAAATAGGTGGTGGCTGTGAGTCAGAACTGACTCAACATCGCCTGACAGCCAAACAGGATCTTCATTTCATTAAACTGACCCTCTTGATATAGAGAAAAATATCCATTAGTCACAATACAATTTAAGGGTATTTTCCCTAATTCCATGATGTCTCGTTGTGATAGGCACAGCTTTTTTTTTAAGTCAATCTTTTGGTGATGTGTAGATGGGGAATGGGGTACTAACCCAGCCAAGGGGAGCATTTTGTTTATATCTCCACAGGGAAAGAGGGGCCAAACTTAAACCCAGTGTTCCAGGATGTGATTGCAGTGTGACGGCATGGAGCAGGGTGCAAGTGTAGGGGTCTTAGAGCCTAGTTCCAATCCCAGCTACATGGATAGTCACCCATCCCCCCAGGGGAGTTTACTTTGGAGAACAGCACTGAAGCTGCAGCTCGAATGAAGGAGGAGGAGGAGAGAGTGGAGTGCTTCCTGGTCCACTGAGTCTTGAGGACAATATCCCAACTCAGAACAGCCAATGCACAAAGAGGACCATATGGCTAGCCCCACTATGAAGCACAGCATCCCTTGCTGACCCAAGACCCTACGGGGACAACAATAGAGAAGTAGGGTCAGAATTGTATACTATCTAACCACACCACACCATGGCAAAGCACTCAGGGTATGTAACAGAGCAGTGGGGGGAGCAGAGCATGGAGTTCCTGAGGGAGTGCCAACGATATATTTTGAGGCCAGGGTACGGCACTCCATTGGACTCAACCAGGGGTCACTCCTGGAGGTCAACAAACAGAACTTGAACTATTTACAAGGTTTCATTTTTTTCATATTTTTATTTTTTTACTTATTTTTATATTTTTCTGGGCATTGGTTTTTTTGTTGTTGTTATTGTCATCATTTTGTTTTCCTTGGTCAATTCATCTTACAATGTCTTGCTTTTTTTGTACATATTATTATCTCTAAAAGCTGTCTAGATAAGATAGGCTGGATGAACAGTTTGGAGGGGAAAACAATGGGACTCGTGATTCCAGGCAGAACATGGAGATAAAGGGGTGGGGAAAAGAGGTGGTTTTGATCAACCCAGGAATAAGGGAATGACAAGTGATCCAAAATCAGTGACAAGGTAGCTATGAGAGGTCTGATAGGGATTAATCAAGAGTAATGTAGTAGAAAGAAATTACTGAAACCCAAATCAAGGCTAAGCATGGTAGTGGGACAAGAGAAAAGTAAAAGGAAATAGAAGAAAGAACTGGGGGATGGGATAAAGGACATTTATAGAGGTTTAAATACAGGCATGCTTATATGATGATGGGGAAATAAACCAACGTGTATATACTTATAGATTTAGTATTAAGACAACAGATGGACACTGAACCTCCACTCAATTACTTTCTTAATTCAAGAACTTTGCATTCCATGATCCACATCTTCCTGACATAATCACTGGAAACAAAGATGTGCATAAACAAAAGTGGTGAAGAAGGCTGATGGTGCCCGACTATCAAAAGATACAGCATCGGAGGTCTTAACAGTTTAAAATTAAACAAGCAGCCATTTAACTCAGAAACAGCAAAGTTCACATGGAAGAAGCACCAGCCTATGTGACCACAAGGTGTCGAATGGATCAATTATCAGGAATGAAAGAACTAAAAATCATATCACTGTGTGCCCACCTTCCTGACATGATCACTGAAGACAAATGCATCCATAAACAAAAGTGGTGAACAAAACTGATGGTGCCCAGCTATCAAGAGGTATAGCTTCTGGTGTCTTAAAGATTTGAAGGTATACAAGTGGCCATGTAGCTCAGAAGCAACCAAACTCATGTGGATGAGGCACACCAGCTTGTGTGACCATGAGGTATCAAAGGGCTGAGGTATCAGGCATCAAAGAACTAAAAATGATATCATTATAACTGAGGGGGAGTGCAGATTGAGGAACCAAAACTTATCCATAGGTGATGCAGCATCCCCTTACAGAAGGGTCATGGGGAGAAGACAAGCCAGTGAAGGTACAGTGTAGCAACAATAAAATGTGCAACTTCCTTCTAGAAGTTACTTTCCCTTCACCTCCTTCACTATCATGATTAATTCTACCTTACAGATCTGGCTAGACCAGGGGATGTACACTGGTACAGATAGGAACCTGAAACATGGGGAATTTAGGACAGATGATCCCTTCAGGATCAGTGGTGAGAGTGGTGGTTCCAGGAGGATGGAGGAAAGTTGCAGTAGAAAGGGGTAATCAATTACAAGGATCTACATATAACTTTCTCCCTGGAGTATGGACAACAGGGAAGTGGGTGAAGGTAGATGTCAGACAATGTATGATATAACAAAATAATAATAATTTATAAATTATCAAGGGTTCATGAGGGAGGTGAAAGGGGAAGAAGGGGAAATAGGAGCCAATACCATGGGCTTAGGTAGAGAGAAGATGTTTTCAGAACGATAATGACAACAAAAGTACAATTGTGCTTTGCATACAATATATTTATGTATTGATTGTGATGAGGTGCATGAGTTCCCAATAAAATGTTTAAAAAATTCTAAAAAGCCTCTCTTTAAGATTTTAGGGACCTTGTTTTCTCTCAATGCATCAGTAATTTATTAATTAAGTCCTTAGTCATTCAATTAATTTTTTTTCACAAGAGAGCTATACTAGGAACTGAGGCACAGGCTGCTTGCAGAATGTGAGTATAGTGAAAATCATTATAGAGAAAATTCCATGCATCTGGTCCATGACACATATTACCTACATTTCTGTTTTATTTAGTCCTCTTAATTCTCAACTTAAATTAGCTAAGTAATCTTTAATGTGTGCACAATATAAACTGGAACATAATTTGAAATATAATAGATTTAGAAAATACCAAAATTTAATACATTAGACTCTTACTTCTCAATGAACTTAGAAGTAGGACAATTTCCCGAATGTAGGTCAAGCTTCATGTCAGATAATCAAGATTTTCCTTCTTCAGTCCTTGGAGATTGGCCTTCTACAGATAATCCTCTCACAGATAATACATCAAGTTTTGACAATAGAAGCAGCCAATTAAAATATTCACAAAAGTTAAATTAATTCAGAAGCCCGATGGTAAAGTACTTGTATTATGAAAAAGCTAGCTTACAATCACTGTTGTTGAGAAATATAGTGGTCTGGTAAGCTTCATAAACTATCTCTCTCTCTCTCTCTCTCTCTCTCTCTCTCAAGTAAAAAAAAACACTCACACAGACAGTACTGCATTATGTTTTTCCTTTCATAGAAAATTCTAAGATATGAGTCTCCTACTAACTGTTCATGTTTGTAGTAATTGCTTCCTTGACATTGCAGTGTATAATGCCACTTCCTTTAGTCCAAGTCGTGCATGTTTCAGAATCAGACCAGTCAAGCCGCCATAAAAAAGAAACTTAAAAAGAAATTACCATGGCCAGTTTCCCAAGAGATTGGGATAGATGCTGCCATTTGAAAGCTACAGATTAGGAGAGATCTATTGAATGGGCAGGAAAACCTGTCCCTGAAACCTTATCTGCTTTACTGCAACATGATGGAATATGAACACCAACACGTTGTGTTTTCACTCAGTGATTGACTTGGTTCAGTCTTAAGGGATGATGACAAATACAAATACACAGTGATTGACCAACAACAGAAAGAAGGCCATCAATCATTTTATAACAAGCCCCAAGTACAACTTGAAACTGGGAAATGAAATTCAAGTAACATAGAAATTCTCTCTGGTGCTGGTAGACCATCTGCCACAACTTTAAGTATACACAAAGAGAAAAGACACCTCTGTCACTGTGAAAAGGACAACTGGATCATCTAGCAAGACCTTGGGTTCCTCAAGTGTATACTTCAGCTTATGGAGCCACAAGAAAGGGAGCTACCCTTTATTGGAAAATATAATTCCTCTCAGCATACACCAGATGCTCCAATAGAAGATTTACTCTATGCTGTGTTTTAACAACTAGATGATTTTGTTGGTAAATCCAAGCAAAGGACAACTTATCCAACAGATCATTGGGCCAGAAGTTGGGTCCCTATCTGTTTAAATTTTGGACCAATAAAGAAAGATTCTTCATTAATTTTTAAATATTTACCCAAAGCTTAGTCTATTCCAGGTGACATTCTTCATAATTGTGTGCTGTGGAGTCAATTCTGACTCAGCATGATCCCATAAGACAGAAGAAATAGAGGAAGTAACTGGGGGATAATGAACATTTATAGAGGTTCAAATACAGGTATGTACATAGGGGCATATATTTATAAGTGAGAATGGGGAAAATAGATTAATGTGTATACTTATAGGGTTAGTAGTAGGACAACAGATGGGCATTGGACCTCCACTCAAGTATCTCCTCAGTTCAAGAACACTTTGTTCTATTAAATTGGCATTCTAAGATGCATGCCTTTCCGACATGATCACTGAAGACAAATGTGTGCATAAGCAAAGGTGGTGAAGAAAGCTGATGTGCCCGGCTATCAAAAGATGGAGCATCTGGGGACTTAAAGGCTTGAAAGTAAACAAGCAACCATCTAGCTCAGAAGCAACAAAGCCCACATGGAAGAAGCACACTAGCTTGTGGAATCATGAGGTGTCAAAGGGATGAGATATCAGGCTTCAAGAACTAAAAGGCACAACATTGTATGCTCACTTTCCTGATATGATCCCTGAGGACAAATGTGTGCATAAGCAAATGTGGTGAAGAAAACTGATGGTGCCCAGCTACCAAAAGATATAGCATCTGGGGACTTAAAGGCTTGAGTAAACAATCGACCATTCAGCTCAGAAGCAATAAAGCCCACACAGAAGAAGCACACCAGCCTGTGTGATCATGAAGTGGTGAAGGGATCCGGTGTCAGGCACCAATGAGCTAAAATTATATTATTATTAATGAGGGGTAGTACAGATTGGGGACCCAAAGC
This sequence comes from Nesogale talazaci, assembly GCA_004026705.1. NCBI lineage: Eukaryota > Metazoa > Chordata > Mammalia > Afrosoricida > Tenrecidae > Nesogale > Nesogale talazaci. Next base: position 10,317 of record PVJH01048787.1, read on the forward strand.
CCATCAATAGGTGAGGTGACAACCTTTTGCAGAGGGATTACAAGGAGGAGATGAGTCAGTTAAGATACAGGGGAGGAGCTATGATATATGCAACCTTCCTCTAGTTCCCATGCTGCCTCCCACCCACTATCATGACCCCAATTCTACCACATAAATCCAGCTAGACCAGGAGACGTACAGTGAAGTTGGAAACATGGGAAACTTAGGATAGATCATCCATCAAGACTAGTAATAGGAGTGGTAATACCAGGAGGGTGGAAGAAGAGAAAGGGAGAACCAACTTCAGGGATCTACACGTAGCCTCCTCTCTGGGGCAC
>PVJH01048788.1:0-10635 GCA_004026705.1 Nesogale talazaci
TGATAATGTAATACTATAACTGCCATTATATAATAGAATACACTCTTGTGTACTACCCCCTTTAGATTAGTTTCTCCTCATCATTCTCTGTTTTAAGTGAGGTTATTGGCTCTTAATTTTTGTTGCTCTGGCTTTTTAAAAATAAGAACTTCAAAGTCCGTGTTTCTACTTCTAAAAAACGTGACTTGGTGTTTTTGTTGAGGTTGCCTGACATTTCTAGAATAAATGGAATTTAAACGACTCAATCGCAGTGATTGGAAGAGGAGGCATTTTCATTTGTGTTGAAGCCTCTCAGACTCTCTCCTCCATCAGTCTCACTCTCAGGATCACACCCTGCCTGATGGAGTGACTGTGAGTCAGGGATGGTTGGCAGTGAGTTTCGTTTGGGCATTTTATCTCAGAAGAAGTACACTTAGGGGTTCTGTGGAAGGCATTTACATTTTTCCCAAGATACTTTGCCCTTTGTGTACCCATTATAAAAGGGCCTCTTTTATCCATTGTTGCCTAAGCGGTGATTGTTTGTATATGTTAGCTTGAACAAAAACCAAAAGTGTAAATGTCATTTCTGTATGTTTAAAACAAAACCAGACATTGGCAGTTTTGTACAGCTTTCCTGAGGAGGCAGGGTCCCACGTGGGACAGTCCAGGCTGCTCCAAGGGAGAAAGATGTAAGCTCTGCTCCCACACCAGGATGTGTCCGATTCCATGTAATGACAACGGGTCCTTGAAAGGAAGGTGAGTGGCATTGGTATGTGAACTCTGTTCATAATGACTGACTCATTGCACTGTCAGGTTTCTTCAGTGGGTTCTGTGGCATTTAGCATTCTCAAGAAACTCACTACCATCGAGGCGATTCCATCTCTTCAGGACCCTGCAGGAGAGAGTAGAAAGCGTCAGTGTTCTCCCTCGGAGAGTCTGTGGTGCTCAACCCCTAATCTCTGTGCCACCAGAGCTCCTTTCCAGCCTCCTGCTCACCTCCTCAAGTTCAGGGCCATCGATCAAGTCAGTGCGGACTCACCGCGATGCCAGAGGACAAAGCAGAGCTGCCCTATGGGTTTCCGAGGCTGTAAATCTCTATGAGAGCAAACAGCCTCATCGTTCTCCTGAGAAGTTGCTACTGGATTTGAACCTCACCATTAGCAGCCCATAGCACAATCCACTGTGCCACCAGCATTCTTTTTTTTTTTAATCATTTTATTGGGGCTCATGCAACACTGATCACAATCCATACATACATCCATTATGTGTCAAGCACATTTGTATATGTGTTGTCCTCGTCCTCAAAATATTTCCTTTCTACTTGCACCCTTGTATCAGCGCCTCCTTTTTTCCCTTCCCTCCCCACCCCCCCTCATGAGCCCTTGACAATTTATAAATTATTATTTTGACTTATCGTACACTGTCCAATGTCTCCTTTCACCCACTTTTCTGTTTTTCATCCTCCAGGGAAGAGGTTATAAAAAGATCCTTGTAATCAGTTCCCCCTTTTTACCCCACCTTCCCTTTACCCTCCTGGTATCACCACTCTTACCACTGGTCCTGAAGGGATCAGCTCTCCTGGATTCCCTCTGTTTCTGGTTCCTTTATGTACCAGTGTACATTTTCTGGTCCAGCCAGAAAATTGGGATTATGATAAGGTAGAATTGGGATTATGATAGTGGGGGGAGGCAGCATTTAAGAACTAAAGGAAAGTTGTATGCTTCATTGTTGCTACACTGCACCCTGACTGGCTCTTCTCCTCCCCGTGACCCTTCTGTGAGGTGATGTCCAGTTGCCTACAGATGGGCTTTGGGTCTCCACTCCCCCTCTTTCACAATGATAGGATGTTTAGTTCTTTGATGCCTGATCCCTTCAACACCTCGTGATCACACAAGCTGGTCTGCTTTTCCCATATGGGCTTTGTTGCTTCTGAGCTAGATGGTTGCTTGTTTACCTGCAAGCCTTTAAGACCCCAGATGATATATCTTTTGATAGTCAGGCACCATCAGCTTTCTTCACCACTTTTGATTATGCACACATTTTTCTTCAGCAATCATATCAGGAAGGTAAGCACACAGTGATATGATTTTTTTTGTTCTTTAATGCCTGATACATGATCCTTCCAACACCCCATGATCACACTGGCTGCCACTAGCATTCTGATTTAGTATCCTAGGTATGAAATTATATAATTTGAAAATAATTGTTAGTGCTATATTTCCAATTTTCATATATTTTATTTTTCTCTTATCTAATTGTATAGTCTGTTACAACTAGAATAATTGTTTGCTATAATGGTGAAACATCCTGTATCTGTCTGACTTTCGTGGGGACATCCCAGTAGTTCCCTATTAAGCACAGAATCTATAGTTGAGAAATGATAGATAGATAGATAGATAGGCAGGCAGACAGACAGACATACTAACATTTCTATTGAGTATTTTAATTAAGAAAAGTTGAAATTTTCAAATATTTTTCAACATATATGGAGATAATAGTATGCTTTGTTTAAACACTAAGATGATCAATTATATAGATCAATTTCCTTTTTGTTTGTTTGTTTGTTTGTTTTGGGCATCTGCCCTCTGGTGGTGGGAGCAGGAGGCACAGCCTTTGCTCTGGTGGAGCTGGAATTGAACCTCCATTTCAGTGGGCCGCAGTCCCTTGCACAACCACTACACCACCAGGGCTCAGCCCTAGATCTATTTCCTAAAATAGATTTCCTCCATCTTCACATTACCAATATGACTCTTAATTTATTTTAGTGTAACATTGAAGCAGTTGTAGCCCATTTCTTTCTTTTTTTTTTTTTTTTAATTAAATATCATTTTACTGGGGCTGAGCCCCGGTGGCGTAGTAGTTGTGCACGGGACTGTGGCCCACTGGGATGGAGGTTCAATTCCAGCAGCAGCTCCACAGGAGCAAAGGCTGGGACTCCTACTCCCACCACTGGAGGGCAGTGATTGCCCCCCCAAAAAAAAAACAAAAAAATCATTTTATTGAGGGCTTGTACATCGTTTTTGATAATACATAAATAAACTGTGCCAAACACCTTCACATGTTCATTGCTGTCATCATTCTTCAAACATCCTCCTTTCCCCTTGAGCCCTTTATTCAGCGTTTCCATCTTTTCCCCTCTTCCCCTGCTCTCCCCCACCAACCCTCAATACTTTATAAATTATTATTGTCTGTCATATCTTACACTGCCTGACCTCTCCCCCAACCCACTCCTGTGATCCCCATCCTTCCAATAGGAGTTTATGTGTATATCCTTGCAGTTGGTTCCGTCTCTCTACCCCACCTTCTCTTCACCGGTCCAGTAGCTCCAGTCTCACCACTGGTCCGAAGAGGCTCATCCACCCTGGTTTTCCCATATCTCCAGCTCCCTTTTCTACTAGTGTACCTTCTCCAGTCCATCTGGACTTGTACGGTAGAGTTGAGACCATGATGGTTGGGGAGAGAAAGGCTTCAGGAACTAGAGGAAATGTATGCATCATCACTGCCCGGCTGCCCCCTGACTGGTCTGTCTCCTCCCCGTGACTCCCCTGTAGAGGGGTGACCAATGACCCACCAGTGGGCCTTAGGTCTCCACCCTGCTTTCCCCCTCATTCGTAATGATGTGTTTTTTGTTCTTTGATGCTCCAGACCTGCTCCCTTCAGCGTAGCCCATTTCTTATAGGCTAGAGATGTTTCCAGTGGTGGGGCTTCAGTTGGTCTTTCCATTCTTCACCTACATTGGCCAGCGTTAGCCAGCATTCGTCCTGTGACTGCAGACCAGAGGTGGTGTTGGAAGTCCAGACTAGGATTTGCATGCAGCGGCCAGTGCCAGATTCTCACAGTGTGGCTCCTCATTGTGGGTTTGCCATTGGCACAAGTGTGATCGGCTTGTTGACAGGTTTTCCGTTTTCATTACCATTTTCCTGGAGAAACACTTTTAATAAACATACTGCCATGAAGTAACTTCTGATTCACGGAGTCCTGATAGGACAAAGGAGGACTGCCCTTCCAGGTTTCCGAGGCTGTAAATCTTTCTGGGAGTAGCAAGTGTCATCTTTCTCCCATGGTGGCAGTTAGGTTCCAACTGCTGCTCTTGGCAATGAACAGCCTAATGTGGAACCCGCTGTCACACCAGAGATCCTCATTCCCTCTCCTACTGACCAAAAGTTCATGTTCACCCACAGCTCCTTAGAAAAAAGGCCTGGCCACCAGATCCCAAAAGTCCAACGACATTGAAAGTCCATGGGATACAGTTATACTCTGAAACACACAGGGTCGGTATGAGTCTACAGCAATTTGATAGTAATTAGCTTGTACTTGCCATTGGACTGAGGTTTATTTTTTGTGTTACATTTATTGGGTTGAGGCTGAGCCCTGGTGGTGTAGTGGTTGTGCACGGGACTGCGGCCCACTGGGACAGAGGTTCAATTCCAGCAGTGGGGCTGGGCCTCCTACTCCCACCACCGGAGAGCAGTGATGCACACACACACACACACACACACAAAAAATATATATATATATATATTGGGTTGGGTATCAGTTATAGACAGGCTATCATCATAAGAGTCTAGACGCTTTTCTTTTTTTCCCCCTGCATACTCTAGAAGAGATAGTATCCTCTATTACTTAAAAGTTGGTAGAAATTACTGGTAAAATCATCTGTGACTAGGGCATTATTTCCTTGTGTATCTTTGGTAGGGAAGGTGAAAACTTACCCAACTTTCTCGATGACAATTGGTTTCCTTCAATATCGCCTCTTTTGAAGGCAATATTGGCTATTAATATCTTACCAGAAATTTGCTCTTTGATGCATTTTTAAATGTTTTGATTGCACCGAGCTGTGTAAAATCTTTTAGAAGTCTTTCATTCCCTTTACTCCTGTGGTTATTAACTCATTTTCATTCTCCATTATTAATATGTATGCTTGCACTATTTAAAACATTGATTTCTTGGGCTGAGCCCCGGTGGCATAGTGGTTGTGTGCGGGACTGCGGCCCACTGGGACGGAGGTTCAATTCTAGCAGTGGGGCTGGGCCTCCTACTCCCACCACGGGAGAGGAGTAATGCCAAAAAAAATAAATAAATAAAATAAAACATTGATTTCTTTGTTTAATTATCAGTTTTCTCTGGGGTGTTTTGTTTTGTTTGGGGGGAGGGGTTGATCCACTTTCTTTACCAGTGCTGCCATTGTTTATTTTTCAAGTCTTTAATGCCTACGTTTATCTTTACTCATCCCTGCTGGTGGTTGTGTTAGATGCAATCATGTCCATGCCTTTTGTGGCATTTTGGAAAATTAATATGCCATTTCAGTTGTCCTCTATGTGGAGAACTAGATCTTAATAAGGAGAAGTAAAGTTCTTAATTTTTTTTCTTTCTTGAGGTGAATATAATTAATAAAACGATGTAATATCAAAAACTCTATTTTTACTAAGCAGCAAATATAATACAATAGGACTAAGAAAGATGTGCCTCTGATTAAACCAGCCTTCCTCTGCTCCTTTTGCTGTTATTACTTGCCTGTGAGATGCTTCTCACTCATGGTGATGCTTTCATTCTTAAAAAATTATTAAGGGGCTGAGCCCCGGTGGCGTAGTGGTTGTGCGTGGGACTGCGGCCCACTGGGACGGAGGTTCAATTCCAGCAGTGGGGCTGAGCCTCCTACTCCCACCACTGGAGAGCAGTGATGCCCAAAAAATAAATAAATAAAAATAAATTATTAAGGTTTAAACAAAAGAAAAAAGACAATCTCAGGTCTCATTCTACCAGAGAGTTGGTGTACGTATTAATGTATTTAGACACCTAGCAAATATTCTCCTACGGCTAGTGGTTTTGATCTTGTAGGTCAGTTCATCCCAATCTTTTTGGTTCCGTTCAATCCAAGAGTCATTGAACATCTGCTTGCAACCGTCCTAGGTGCCAGGAAAAGAAATTCCTTCAGTTACTCCTCATCTCTCCTGCACCCCAAAGCTCGGATTGTATAGATAGCTGTGACTGAGAGAGGCTCAATCAGACTTTGCAGAAATGTGTGTCACAAGACCAGATTAGGGGGGACAGGGGGAAAAAAGCCCGACCCAGATCTCTAGCCATAGCTGTGAAAACAAGGAACAAAAGGTGAGCTGGTTAATATGCACCCTCCGTAGTCAGAAGGATCCTCACAGCAGGCATTATAAACCTCAATGGCACTCTGTTTGCCTCTGCTCAGTGTCCTGATGCTATTTCCCCGAGAGAAGCCTTGGTTAGGGTGCTCTGCCAAGAGGAGGAGATGGCCGGGCGGCCTCTGTGCCCCAGTCTTCAATGCCAGCAGACCATGGGAGAGGAACCAGTTTACATACGAGAAAACCAAAGAGTTAAATTCCCTTCACAGATGTGATTGCTAAGCTTTTATTTCTCCCAAATGCAAAATACCCTTAAGTATTTCCTTCCTTACATTTCACATAGAAGTTAGAAGAAATGTACAAATAATCGATGTACATGTAAGGTACATTTTGTTGTTTCTTACTAAGAGAGTTCACTCAAAATAGTCACACATTATCATCTGGTGAAGGAAATGACCTTAGATTTATGATCGAATCGCAATGAAAGAGCAGGATTTTTGACTTTTTACTTACTTATGCACAATAGAAAGTGATAGCAGCCTTTAACTCAACTTGACGTCAATATGATGAGGAGTCCTAGGGTTGCTATGGGGTCAGTATTGGGCTCCTAGCCACGAGGTCAGCATTTCAAATCCACCAGCTGTTCTGAGGGAGAAAGATGAGGCTGTCTGTTCCCTGAAAGACTTAAAGTCTCAGCAAGCAGATGGATTCTGGGATCCCATGTAATTCTAGCCCCAATCCAAAAACAGTTCTTATAACATGGCCCTGCTCGATCGGCACTCATCTTCATGAAGAGATCACTGAAGATACAGGGGCTATAGCCAGTATGCTGAAGAAAGCAGATGGTACCTGGCTATCAACTGGAATCGTGTTCTGGGGCCTTCAAGGTTTGTATTCAGACAAGCGGCCATCTCAGTGAGGCATCAACTACGTCCACACGGAAGAAGTGCACCGGCTGTGTGACCCAACAATGATGACGAAATCCAAGTATGGTGAAGGGAAAGGTATCAGAGCTCAAATTGTGAGCACCTAATTCGTAGAAGGCCATGGAGGTCAGTGGGAACCAAAATCCACCTGCAAAGTGCCTGGTTGGATTGGTTCTCAGATGCCCTCTAGTCACAGACAAGGGACTTGAACCGCTTTACAGTCAGACAGAGATTATTATCAACTTGATGATGGCGAACTGAACCATGGTAGGATATGCTACTTGGTCAGTTGACCTCTCTCTTGACCCAACCTGAATTTGCTCCATGCTCAAATTCTTTCTTTATAAAAGAAAATTCTTCTCTGGTCTTTTAAATATTATTGGTGGGGTAATTTTTCCTTTCTTACTCTTTATTTTTATCTATATATTGTTGTTGTTGTTGTTTTCTTAAATTGCATTTTGCTTGTATTGCTTCTGTTAGGTCTCTCGGGTTAGGAAGCACAGAGGACATGGGTGCATAGAGACAACCGATACAATGGTTTATCAGGAAGTTGGTGGGGAGGGGAGTTGGGGAGCTGTCAGTGGATCCGGGAGAGGGAGGAGCACTGGAGCTGATTGTGATGCTATTCTATCCTGTAGTTGTAGTTAGACAGGAGGAGAAGAATGACGAATGAGACCCTTTGTCTTATCCACTTCACCCTGGTCACCAAACTGCCGAATCACCACATTAGCACCCCTTACCCCGTTGTATACTAAAATTCCTGGCTGTTTTTCACAAGAATTGCCAAGTGTCTTGGTCTCTTCAGCTTAAATCTATTGTGCTTGTCAAGGTTCTTCATGGTAAACAATAAAAACCAACTACAGCTAACACGCAGAAATCAAATGCCTTGGGTGGTATATTAGTGTCCTAGGACCATCCTATCATAGAGTGACTTATAAAACAAATTTATTCTCTCACAGTGTAGAGGCTAGGCATCTGAGTTCGGGGTTTCAGCAGGGCTGGGTTCTTTCTGCGGGTATTGGATAGGCCCCGATAGTCTTTGACTTAGAACTGCAATGTAACTCCACCTTCATGTGGCCACATTCCCTCTGCCTCTCTGTCTCTCTGGTCCTCTTTTATAGGACACCATTTAGATGGGACAAGGAGCCACCCTGCTTTGACATGACTTCATGTCAACAGATAACCTCTTCAAAGACCCTATTTCCCAAACAAGGTCACACTCAGAGGTACAGAGGTGAGGATTTCAACATTTGGGGAGTCTGCAGTTCGGTCTATAAAAGGTGGATATGTGCTTGATTCTAGCTCGTAGAACTTAAAAAAGGAAAAAAGGGATAACGTGGGACCCAAGAGAGGCAAGATTGAGGTGGATTATTGCCAGAGAGCAAGGAGACCACGCACTGGTGGGGCACTCACCACCCCAAGGCTGGAATCACCATCACCCAATAGTAGCCCTTCTGTGCTGAGTGCTGCTGGCACTGGACATGCACCTTTACCCTGCCAGACTCTTATCTGAAAATACCCTGAAAACCCCCTCACTGGCCTGAGCCTTATCACTTTCCCTCAGAGTTAACGTCCCAAAGGGCAGTATCTGTTTGCCTTTGCTCTAGCCCTGGGCTCACACAGGCTGTGTCTACCTTTGCTGCTCCTTACGGAGGGGACGTCAGCTCCCCTGGTATTATGGTAAGGTCCCACCGTATCCCCCGGCACTGGAAGACTTCGGATATTAGGTAGCCAAATCTATAACTCTCTGCTACCTGTAATGCTTATGTTGTTGTTCATTTGAATCTATCACTTAAGATTATAGCTTTCCAATCATGAGTCTGCAATCCAGTGAGTTCGTTTTCATTCCAAGTGGTGGCTACTACCTGCTTTCCAAAGCAACCTTGTGTGCTCCCTCCATCATCACCAAGAAGAGCCTAGGAGTGAGGCAGGAGAAAGCACAGTGACCATGCATAGGTTGAAGGCCATACATTATGGCCAGGAAATAAAAATCCCACCAGATCTGTGAATGAACCCTCATGGGACCCTGGACACCCGACTGAATCACAACCCCCAGCCTGGGCTCAAATTACCACCAGGCACAAGCAAGGGAGTGGCTAGTTGGAGACCTTCCTGCACCAAGCCTTTTCCATTTTCCTAACCATTTTTCTTCTCCTCCCAGCAATGTTTTGGCAGCTGTGGGTTCTCTTTTCCTCCTCCCTTTCAATTTGCCTCCTCTTGGAGCCACTGGAGAGACCCAACCCCTTGTGGAAGAGCCCAGAATGGGAGGCATTCTTCAGTGAGTCACAGCTGAAGGGGTGCCAGCAAGCGTTGTTCCAGACTTGGAGAAGGAGCAGGGGAGGAGGGGTCAGGCTCTGCAGCTGTGAGGTTTGTGGCAAAGGCTGGACCCTGGAGAAGGGAAATGGTAGCCCTGGCAGGAATGTGGAAGGGAAACAAGCAGACTTCAGTGGTGCAGGCCTCATGCTCTGAAGCATCCCCACCTGCTCTGATCAGCGCCAGCACGCTCCCTAAATCCCAAAGAGTTCCCCAGGAGCACAGCCTTCTGGACTCGAGAGAACTGTGAGCTAGCTTGGGGAAAATGATCCCTGACCAAATCTAAAAGGGATGAGTGCGCTGCACTTTCCAACGGCACTATTTTAAGGTACACTTTTTAAAAAGTGCAGCGGACAACTCCTTTTTCACCCACAGAGGAGGCATTCACTCACTCACTCACTCACTCTCCTCTCCCTCAAAAGTAGTACTCCTTTTTAAATCCAAGAAGTGGCATTTGAGTTTTTAAATATCTTTTTAACTTTTATTCATAGTCATGAATAAAAGACACATTGATATGGTATAGGGCTGAGCCCCGGTGGCGTAGTGGTCGTGTGCAGGACTGCGGTCCACTGGCAAGGAGGTTCAATTCCAGCAGTGGCTCCACAGGAACAAAGGCTGGGCTTCCTATTCCCACCACCAGAGGGCAATGATGCCAAAAAAAAAAAAAAACATTGATATGGTATAAAAATTTATAACCTTCAAAGGGAAATAGAATGAAAAATGTGTCCCTCCTGCTTCTGGCCACCCCTGCCACAAGTTACCAACCCTAGGAAGACACTGTTGTCACTCGTTTCTGGTGTATTTTTCCAGAAATGTTATTTGAATATACAAGCATATTCAAGATAAATATATTCATGCACACACAATAGCACACATGACACGTTTCCCTCTTTGCTTTTTCTTGTTAGTAGCCTTGGAAACTGTTCCTTATCAGTACAGAGCTGCCTTGTTTATCCATTAAACTGAACGTTTAAACAGTACCCTGTTAATACACATGCTAGTTACAAGAGAACGTCTGTGAGTATCGTTCATCGCCTCTCACTAGCAGGTATGTGTGTAGGAAAACCTTATAGATGTGAGATTGCAATCTCGAAATCTGACATTTTGAGGAATATGTTGTCAATTCAGACAGGGAGGTTCTGAATTTCTACTTGCTGAAGAGATTGGGAATGCCACATTCCCCTGGTCCTCAGCACAGTGTCAGCCAGCTTTGTTTTGTTTTCCCACGTTTGCCAGTTTGCCAGGTCAAGCAGTAGTGTCTCATTGCAATTTTAATTTGGATTATTATTATGAATGAAGCGGAACACATTCCCCCCAAATTAAAA
>PVJH01048789.1:0-10544 GCA_004026705.1 Nesogale talazaci
GGGGCATCACTGCTCTCTGGTGGTGGGAGTAGGAGGCCCAGCCCCACTGCTGGAATTGAACCTCTGTCCCAGTGGGCCGCAGTCCTGCGCACAACCACTATGCCACCAGGGCTCAGCCCCTTTTTTCTTTTTTTACAGGAATTTTTTTTCTTTTTTTTTTTCCGTATCACTGCCCTAGTGAGAGTAGGAAGCCCAGCCTTGCTCCTGGAGAGCTGCTGCTGGATTTAAATCGTCCACACTGTGAGCTGCCGTCCTGCACACAAGCACTGCGCCACTGGTGCTCAGCTATAGTGAACGTTTTTTAAAGGGTTGAGAGGAAAGGTGTCAATTTGAGGAGTAAGGTGTGTCTAACTTAAGCAACAGTGTTTTCAGTGACTTCAAATATGTGTCAAGGCTGGACAATGAAAAAGGAAGACCAGAGAAAAAAATGATGCTTTTGATTATTACGCTGGCATATATAATTTGGAATTCTAAAGAACAAACAAATCTATCTTGGGAGAAGTCCAGGTGAAATATATCTTAGAATCTCAATGGCCAATCTTCATTTCATATACTTTAGCTATGTCATCAAGAGAGGCTGGTCCTTGGAGGATATCATGCTTGGAAAGGTAGGGTCAGGGGAGAAAAGGAAGACCCACCGGGAGATGGATTGACACAGTGGCTGCAAGAATGGACTCAAACATAGCAACAACCGTGAGGATAGCATTGGACCACTCAGGTTCTGTTCTGCTGTACACAGTCCAAGTCAATTCAATGGCATCTATTAACAAACATCCCATTATGGTTTCACAGTCTATGACAAACAAGGGCAGTGGGGGAGGAGCCTCTTTCACTATAGTGTATTTCATCTATCTGCAGCAGCTTTCGGATTCCCCTAAAAACAACTTTGCCTCTTGGCACCGCTGGCTGAAAAATAAGCCCAGCAAGTAGCCACACTGCTTTAACTGTAGTGACCCATACAAACGCACCCTGACCTCCGACAGTAGCAGATTGTGACTGTTGTTATTAGTGCCATCCAGTTGGCTCCAACCCATAGCAGCCCAGACACTGTTCGGTCCTGCACCACACCCACAATGGTCCCTATGCCTGACCCTGCTGATGCCACCACTGTATCCATCTGCCTCACCAGGGGCCCACCTCTCTTTTGCCGCCTTTCCACTTGACCACACATGATGTCCCCTCTTCAGGGACTGGTCTCTCTTGACAACATGTCCAAAGTATGTAAGATAAAGTTTTGCCATCCTAGCCTCTAAGGAACATCCTGGCCTTACTTCTTCCAATACATCTCTGTTTGTCCATGGTACTTTCAATATTCTTCTCCAGCACAATTCAAATACACTGATTCTTCTAAAGTTTTCCTTATTCCAGGTCCAACTTTCACATGCACATGCAAGGGTGATTCCATGGCTTGGATCTGGAGCACCTCAGTCTTCCAAGAAACATCCTTGCTGAAGACTCTAAAAAGTCTGACATAGCAGGTCTTGTGCAATACGTCTTTTGATCTTTGGACTGCTGCTTCCATGAGCACTGATTGGAGATCCAAGTAAGACAAAATCCTTGACAGCTTCAACCTTTTCTCTATTTATCATGATGTGACCCAGGTATGAGGCTTTTCGTCTTCTTTACATTGAGTTTTAATCCATACTGAAGGCTACCATCCATGTTTTCCAACTACTGTTCCTTCCTCTTTGTTTCAAACTTTTGCATTCCAGTCACCAATAACTATCAATACATCTTGAGTGCATGTTTGATCAATTTCTGACTGAAATTGTTGGTAGAATTCTTCAATTTCCTCATCACTAGCTTTTACGTTTAGTGCATAAATTTGAAAATGTAGTTTATTAAATGGTTCTCCTTGAAGGTGGGTAGATATAATCCAATCATGGATAACATTGTGCTTCATGATGAATTTAGCAAGAACCTTTCTGACAATAAATAGCATGCCATTTCTCTTGATTGTGTTGTTCCTGGCACAGTAAATCAATGATTTTCAGATTAAAAATGGCCAATACCAGTTCATTTCAGCTAATGAATACCTAGCATATCAACTTTGATACATCCCACTTCATTTTTGACCACTTTCAATTTTCCTAAATTCAAACTTTGCACATTCCAAGTTCCAGTAATTAGAAGATTTTTTGCAGCTTTTCTCTTTGAGTGGTGCCTCATCAACAAAAAACCCTGATGTCTCCACTCCCACAGGTCACCAGTCAACTCCCGTCGAAGGAATCATCTCTTCTGATTCTGAGATGTGATGGCCTCTTCATAGCTGATAGTGCCACAGAGGACTGTCCTTGTGGCAGTCATGTGCTTATGTTAATGTCATGATTGAGATGTAGGGGTGGAGTCTAGCCTGTTAATCTGGAGATAGACATTGAGTAGCCAATGAGGCCTCTGTGTGGGCATGGCTTTCGCCTGATACTTCTGGGAAATCTCACGATATTTCCCTCGTAGAGATGAGAAGCTATCTACCTAGTTGTTGGGAGTTAGTCTCAGAGACGATGAATCACATCTCTTGTCTTGAAGACAAGATGGCAGCGTCTGGGTAGCCAGAGGAGAAGTCACACGGCTATGCCCTGATGGAGCCAGACCTCTGAAGCTGGAGAGGCCATGTGGAGACCCCTGCCAGTGATGAGTTGTTTCTACCACCACTGATGCTATTGATGGACCCTGAGCCCTAGAAGCGAGGGGCCATGGGGAGTCCCCCAGCCAGCGCTGGGATTCTGCACCCACTGACCTGTGACTTCGTGAGTCGGAAGGAGATGTTATAGACTGGATTCGGGCATATGGGCTAATATCGGACTTATGACTATGAGCTGGACTGGGTTGGGATGCTTTCTCAGTGTTCCATTCCTTTTGAATATAAACCATTCCCTTATATCCATGTGTGTCTATGAAATTTGTTCCTCTAGTCTACCCGGACTAACACAGTCCTGAAGATACAGTTCCAGGAGAGGGACCAGTCTGACCTGCTCTCATGGGGTGGGGGTTGGGGGGAGCGGGTAGTGGGGAGTGCAACAGACTAGTGATGGGAACAAAGCCACAAAGTCTCTGAGGAACCCCGAGTGTGAACTTCTGACTCAGGAGACAGCACTGGGCACCCCACCAGAACTGGTTGGGGGTTACTCACGAGGGGACCACAATGAAAGTCAAAGGTGAAAATGGGGGTTGGGGGGAGGGCTGTGGGAATAGCAACATGGACCTATGGGAAACTTGCCTTTTAAACACGAACGTGGTTCTGTGTCATGCCCGCTGTATGTTCGTGCCTTTCTTTTTGGTCTGTTTGTTTGTTTGTTTGTTTGGGGGGGGAGTTTGTTTTGTTTTTATTCTTTTATTTTGTTATTATTTTGTTGTTTTTGTTTTTTGGTGTTGATCTACACAAGAAAAGCAGGATGGGCAATCTAATGGAGGCAACTGCCAGGCTTACAATTCTTGGGGAGAATGGAAGGCAGTACGTGGAGGTGAGCGAGGAGCCAACAATGGGTAAAGGAGGTTATAAGAATTCTAAAATGGACCTTGAGGATAGTATATCTTTTCTGGGTATGTTTGATCAATCAGATTGTATAGGAGAAGCACTACTGAGATGTGAACAAAAGACAATCTTAATAGTGGGGTAGAAGGAGAAAATAAAATCTAATATATGTGTGCACATATGTATAAATGTACATATATGAATATATGTATATTTGTCTATGTATATATATATATAAATGCTACAAGGAAACAGATGGACTTTGGGTCTCTACTTAAATCTTACCTCTATCCAAGAACAGTTTGTTCTAATAAGGTGGCACTGTATGATGCCCACCCCCCTGATCCAATCACTGAAATCAAAATGTGTGCATAAGCAAATGTGGTGAAGAAAACTGATGGTGCCCAGCTATCAAAAGTTATAGTGTCTGGGGTCTTAAAGGCTTGGCCTTAAGTACCCATCTAGCAAGGAAGCAGCAAAGCCTAATAGAATAAGCACACCAGCCTGTGAGATAAAGTGTTGATGTGAAGAGGTATCACAAGTTCAAAAAAACAGCATCCAAATTGATAAGAAGGGGACTGGATGAAGTGGAGACCCAAAATCCACCACCAAGTCAGTTGGATAATTCCCTTTAGTAGGACATCACGGAACGAAGGATAAACCCAGGGTGCAGTGTAGCACTGATGAACCACGTAATTATACTCTAGTTTAAGATTTCCTCCCCTTACTATATATCCTCCCCTTCATGATATACTCATTGGTTATGTTAGAGCTATGTATGTTCATTTAGGATGTTTTGGTGCATGGGAGTCAAGATAAATGACCCCTCAGAGACACTAAGGAGGGTACACTAAGGAGAGGTGGGAGAGAAAGCAGGGAGAAGGGATTTGATGGCATTGATGATTGCATAACCCCACTGGATGGGACTGAACGGAACTGTATGGGAAGGGCAGGGAAGGGATATATTGGAATGAGTAAGATATACCAATTAAAATATTGAGAAAAAAAACTCTCCTTCAGTCACATTTCCAGTGCCCTCAGACCTGAGTGGTCTGTCTGCCAGCAGTATCTCCAACAATGTTGTGCTTCTTTTATTTAGGACTTCGGTATTTGGAAGTGCCATGAAGCTAAGCATAAGGTTTCAGCTGCTACTTCCTCCTAAGTGGGAAGCACAGTCTTTTTTCCTGGTATGCTCTTAGTCTGAATGCTCCGCTGAAACCTGTTCACTTTTGGGGTGACCCTGCTTGCACTTTAAGTACCAGCGACACAAGCTTCCAGCATCACAGCAATACATAAGCCACGAAGTATAACAAACTGACAGACTCGTGGTGGAGACACTTCGCAACAGGGTCTTATCTTATTCATAGTGATAACCCCATTGCTTTGAGAATTTGGTAAACATGAAAACTGAAGTTTAATCAGCAACTCCCTGACCCTGACCATTCTTGAGCAAGTACCTGAGTTATTCCAGGAGCACTGAGTGGAATTACACACAAATTCCCCAAAGACTGAGTGAGCCTGGCATTGCAGCATCAGAGGAAGCATTCTGTAGTTCCAATTCCAGCTCTGCCACAACTTTATGACTTTGGAAAAGTTACTTCACCTTCTGGCTCTCTGTTTCTCCACCTCTAAAATGAACACAAGACTTCCAAACAACACCAGTCACTGGCTCTACAATCTTCAAAAACTCAAAAAGAAATAAAAGAGAAATCACGAGGACAAATCAGAAGAACAACCAAACAACCTTCTCATTTAGGGAACAAAGAATAATCTATATGAGAAAAGTATTCAAATTTAATAAGCCCCAAGGAAGAAGCAAAAGAAGGAACATGTGGGTGCAACTGTTTCCTACCACAGATTTCCATGGCACATCTCCCAATGAACCAGAGTAAACAAAATAAATGGAAGGGCAAAGTGAGAAAAACAGTCCCATAATGCCTTACAGTCCAATTTGTAGCCCAAACTTGGACATTACCCCACAGAAGCCCATCCCACGCCCTTCCTTCCTAACGCTCATTGATGATCTCACTGCCCCACCACCCAATCAGCACACCTGCCCGAACCTCTCCCCAGGCATCTGCCCTTTCTCCCTGTCCATTTCATGGGAAGCAGTGTCCCTGCTCCTGCCCAACCCTAGACCTTCCTCTTGGTCCCAGCCCTTCTAGCTCTAGCATCATGAACTTCACCTCTCCCACACCAGGAGTTGGCAAATGTTTTCCGTAAAGGACTGACGAGTAAACATGTTAGGCTTTGTGGGCCATGTCGGCTCTGATACCAGTCAACTCTGACTTTGGGAGGTGAAAACAGCCATTACCAACAAGTAAACAATGGACTCTGGCTGTATTCCAGGCCTACACTCCGCCATAGTTTGCCTATCGGTGCCCTACATCATGTCACCACTTCATAAGTATCCTATCTCAATCACTGACACTGCCAGGCTCAGTCCTTGTCCTGCATCCTTTCCTATATCCTTTCCAAACACTCTCTATCAAGCTCTGGCAGTTGGACCACGCAGTTCACGGCTCAAGATGCAGTCACCTGAACAATCCCTAGGGGGTCTGTCTCCTTGGTTTACTTTGCCCCACCACCCATTTTCAATCCATCAGTCAATGGGATATTTAAATAAGTGAATTTTTTAAATGCCACTCTGTCAAAAAACCTTCCCCTCATTTGTGTTATTATCAGGTGCCACTGAGGTGGTTCCAACTCACAGAAAATGAAGGACCGCCTAGTCTTGCACCATCCTAATGAAATTTGCTAGGTTTGCGCTTGTCATTGCAGCCACTGTCTTGGTGCATCGGAGGGTCTTTCTCCTTTTCACTTCATGCCAAGCATGATGTCCAGACTCCTCACTAAGGCCTAAAAGATTCTACATGACCTCCAATCTTATCATCCGACTACCTCCTCCCTATTCTCCGGCATCCTTGCTATTCCTCCCTCAAGGGCTTGCTAATTGCCATCTGCCCTGTCTGAAATACTTTTCTCCAGAACTGTGAGCTGTTGGTTCCATCTTTCAAATCTCTGCTTGAAGGCCCTTCTCCTTTCACCAGCCCTTCACCAGCCACCCCTTGTCATCACAGCACCGCTCACTCACTTGCTAGCACTTACAACTCGAAGATGCTTACTTACATGATCATCAGCTCTGTTTACACACTAGCAAGTAAACATCATGAGATGAAAGCCTCGTGTAAAACATCATGAACGCGCTGAGTCCTGGTGACGTAGTGGTTGGGCACGGGACTGCAGCCCACTGGGATGGAGGTTCAATTCCAGCAGTGGTTCTACAGGAGCAAAGACTGGGCCTCCTACTCCCACCACCAGAGGGCAGTGATGCCCCCCCCAAAAAAATAAATAAATTCAACGGTGGCTCTCAGGAGCAGCGCTGGGTAGCTCCCATGACCACCAGAGGGCAGTGATGCCAAAAAAAAAACAAAACAAAAAACCATCATGAACAATATGTGAATGAACTATAAGGGACATCAAGTGGAAATGTCAGCTGGTGCCAACTGTCGACAGTGTTTCATCCTTCACATGTTAATCCATCTTTCTAATCCATGATAAATCTCTATAACCCTTAAATGTTCTACCCTGGAACCTGGGAAAACACTTACAGACCTCTACTGACCCAGCAAACATACCAGGTTGAATTGGGGAGGGAAGATCATAGCAAAGCGTGCCAAGGGTTTCTGATGTTCATCCTAAGAAGTGATGTTCATGGAGACGGTGGTGCCGGTGGCTACAAGGAACTGCATTCATCATGCCCTGTAATTGATATAACGGATCTCTTTCAGTATTTCCCTCACACCTGTGCTCCTTCAGTGAGACTCAATATCAAGTAAACACCCTATTTTTAGTTAATTTCCAAAGTAACAGAATAAGCAACATTTTACACATCTTCCAATAACACCTGACCGAAAGAAGGCTTAGAGTCAGAACAGTAGTCACAGTGTCTCTACGGCAGCCATTGGCAGGTACTTTGCTTTTTTCCATTACTTTCACCTCCTGCTCCCTCATACCCCGCTTTCCACTCTCTCAGAGGCTCCCATTTTCAACCTGGGAGGTTGAAACAGGAGATGTTGGGTGTTTTATTGCAACAACATGGCCTATTCACATGGCATGCCTTGTGAAGTATCGTCATTCTAACTTTTCGGAGAGAAGGTCTAAGATTTTACATCATTCTTACTGCATTTCCTACAAAGTGCTGGAGTCTAAACTCCCCTCCTATTCCTGTTCTTTCTGGCTCTTCTTGTGACATCCTTTATTTAAGCACTGACACTCAAAATGACCTTGTCAACAGATTTTCTGATCAAGGAGGTCTGGGTGGGGCCCAAGCATGTGAATTTTTAAGCGTCTCCATGACATTGGTGCTGCTAGTCCAGGGTCATCCTCTGAGAACTGCTGCTTTGCATGGTAACGGATACGTACAGTAGTCCTAATGCTAATGCCTCAGTAGTTATGCTAGAAGCTTAATGCATCTCTTCCAGCCTAACCTGTACGACGGTGGTAATGCTGAAAACTTCAAGGGATCACTGTGTGGATTATGGAGGATAAAGCATCAAATATTTGATCTAGAAATTGATCTATTTGATCAATAAATGAGAATTCAACCTCCTATTCTGAGTTATGAATTCAGATTCCCCCCAGCGCTCCTAAGGAGCAAACACATGGCTCTGCTGGTCCAAAACATTCCCTTTCTTAGGAAGCTTAGTCTCAACATAAAGCTTTAGGAATCGCATGAACACTGGAATCCTTCCCAGGCAAGGTCTATCTGGCATTAGGCAAGTTGGCTGCAAAAGATCTCTTCAAAGTGTTACAAGGAAGTCACACTGATGTCCTTTTTGTTGTTGGGTGCCATCAAATCAGTTATGACTCCAGAGTGACCCTATTCACCAAGAAATAAAATACCCCCTAATCCGGTGCCATCCTCACATCTGGGGATATTTTTTAGTGCATTGGTGCAGCCAGTGTACCAAACCATTTCATCAGAAACGTCCTCTCTTTTGCTGATCTACCTCACAAGTCATGATGTCTTTTTCCAGAGGCTTGTCTCTTCTGAAATGCCCATGGTATATGAGACTAGTCTCACCACTCTCACGTCTAAGGAGCACTCTGATTGCAAGACAGATTTGTTTGTTCTTTTGGCTGTCCATGGTACTTTCAATATTCTTCATCAACACCATAATTCAAGTGCATTCATTCTTCTCTGGTCTGCATGGTTATTTTCAATCTCTAGTACCATGCGAAGTAGTCCTTGTGACGAAGTAGATTACACACGGGGCTACTAACCACAAAGTCAGCCGTTTGAATCCAGCCACTTTGTAGAGAAAAAGTAAAGCTTTCTAGTAAGATTTAAAGCCTAAGAAACCCACAGGGGCAGTTGTACTCTACTAGAGAGGCAGAGTTGATTCACTGGCAGTGAATCTGGGATTTTTGGAAAATAAGCATGTAAAAGCTGGACAGTGAATAAGAAAGGCAAAAGAAGTGTGGATGTTTTGGAATTATGATGATGGTAAAAAAAATTACTCAAAGTACCCTGGTCTACCAGAAAAACTAACAAATCTGTTTTAGAAGTACAGCCAGAATGTCCCTTAGAAGCAAAGATGGCAAAACTTCAGCAGATAAACTTTACACATATTATCAGATATGGGTCAACACAGTGGCTATGACTGGTTTAAACAGAGTAAGGAATGTGATGAGGAATGTGCAGGACCAGGGGAGTTCTGTTCTGTTGCACAGGGGATCACCGAGTCAGAGCCAACTCAACACCTAACAATGCATATCTGAATTTCACATTTTGCCTATGAGGCAAATGTTGAACGATTCTTCCCAAATCTTCATGTAATAGGAATGCCTTTTCCATTTACCTCCAATATCTGCATTTATCACAATGGAAAACCAATTTTTTTAAAAGATGATGTATGGAAAGATTTTGACCGTGTATTGTTAATTTTTAAAAAGTAGGTTAACAGGGCTGAGCCCCGGTGGCGTAGTGGTTGTGCGCGGGACTGCGGCCCACTGGGATGGAGGTTCGATTCCAGCTCCACGGAGCAAAGGCTGGGCCTCCTACGCCCACCACATGAGGGCAGTGATGGCCCCCGCCAAAAAAAAGTAGGTTAACATCTAAGTGAGGTGTTGGCTAAATTCACACAGAAGCACATCAGCCTGTGTGCAATAAGGATTGTAAAGAGTGTAAGACCAGTGGAGGAAATTGTACTAGAACTTAAATTATTTGTAGCCAGAGCAGAAAGCAATGGATGGCAGAGTTTCCATGCAGATTAAGGTCATTCTATTCCTTAGGACCATCGACCAGGGATCCAAATAGCCTGGCCCTTAGACAGAGTATATCCTAAAGTAAATTAATGCAGATATAGGTTAAATTTTAACATCTTCTTTCCCTTTTGACCCATTTTTAATCCGCTGTCATTATTTGCTGCTTTCTTGAGGACACCTGGTGGCCAAGTGCTTACGTATTGGACTACTGACTGCAAGGTCAGCAGTTCTGAGCCACCAGCCAGCTCCTCGGACGAGACTTTCAACTCCTGTAGAGGGTTACAGTCTTGGGAACTCACAGGGTGTTTCTACACTGTCCTAGAGGGTAGCTATGAATCAGAATGGGCTCAAGGGCAGTGAGTTTACTTTTGGACTAAGGATTTAGAGAGTTTTATTTTGTTACTATTGGTGGAGGGCTTTGGGGTATGATTTTCTTTATATGAAATCCAACATAGATAAATCTATAGAGACCACAGAATATTAGTTTCTTAGGTTGTAGCAGAGGAGGATGGGAGGAAATGGGAAGCTAATAACAATGAAAACAAAAATGAAGAAAATGTCCTCGGATTGAGCCTTGGTGGCACAGTGGTTGAGTGCGGGACTGCAGCCCACAGGGTTGGAAGTTCAAATCCAGCAACAGCTCTCCAGGAGCAAGGCTGGGCCTCCCCACTCCTAGCAGGGGGCAGTGATGCCCACAAAAAGAAAGAAAAGAAAATGTTCTAAAATTGTGGGTTGTAAACTCCATATAATCAAACCACTGAATTTTGAAGTGTGGATTATAAATTGATAAAATTATTTTTTT
>PVJH01048790.1:0-10637 GCA_004026705.1 Nesogale talazaci
GTGATTCAGAACCCGGAGTACAAGGTGGGCGTGGGGCTCCGAGCGGGCCTGGGGGAGCTGGCGGGGCGGGCACCAGACTTGGCTCACCGGCAGCTTGCCATGGGCCCCTTCTCAGGGCGAGTGGAAGCCGCGGCAGATTGACAACCCCGATTACAAAGGCAAGTGGATCCACCCGGAGATCGACAACCCCGAGTACTCCCCCGACGACAGCATCTACTCCTACAACAGCTTCGCTGTGCTGGGCCTGGATCTCTGGCAGGTGAGGCGGCTGCCACCGGAGGCTGGGCTTTGGCGGAGAGAAGGAGCCAGAGGTTTTGTGCTTCTCAGGGACATTTCCGAGCTTCTTTCTGTGGGGTGGTTGCCGTGCTCCTTGAGCACCCGTTTTTTTCGCAGCTAGCCTTTCTGTGACCAGTTCTTTGGGTTTTCCCAACCTGGAAGGCAGGTTAGCTGGCTGGTCTCTCGTTGGCTGTTGTTGCCTGTCAGTTTAAGGTTCACTGATAGAGAGTCTGCCTACCAGCTCACTCCGTCTGGTAGCCATGTAAGTGACTGCTCGTGTTGCTAGACGAGGAACCTGGGGCAGAGAAGGGGGTGAGACTGGGCAGAGCTGGCTTGTTGTTGTTGTTTTTCTTAAATCACTTTACTGGGGGCACATACAACTCTTTATCACCGTACATACATGCATTGTGTCAAGCACGTTTGTACACTTGTTGCCCTCTTCATTCTCAAAACACCAAGCTGGAGTTTTAAATGAGGCCACATGGCTTGCAGTCCCTGTTCCTATTTTCTTTTCTTTTTTTTTTTTTCCTGTTCCTGTTTTCATTTTTAACCACAGTGCTACTCTGCATACGTAGGTCTTCATAAAGGTCTGAGGAACATAGTGTATGATGGGCACAGAGACGCAAGGTTAAGGGCCCCCAGGTATCACTTCTGACTGCTCCCTCTCCCCTCCATTCGCCCCCAGGTCAAGTCTGGCACCATCTTTGACAACTTCCTCATCACCAACGATGAGGCCTATGCTGAAGAGTTTGGCAACGAGACATGGGGTGTCACAAAGGTAGGACGTGGCCCCAGACCTGGGTCTGGGGATGGCAGTAGAGGCCGGCAGGCGGGGGCCAGGCCCTAAGGTTTGTGGTCTGTGTCCACAGGCTGCAGAAAAGGCCATGAAGGACAAGCAGGACGAAGAGCAGAGGCTAAAGGAGGAAGAAGAGGACAAGAAGCGCAAGGAGGAGGAGGAGGAGGAAGACAAGGAGGACGACAAAGATGAGGAGGAGGAGGAGGAAGAGGACAAGGAAGAGGAGGAGGAGGAAGATGCGGGCCAGGCTAAGGACGAGCTGTAGAGGCTGGGCCGCCTGCCTCCAGGGCTGGACTGAAGCCTGAGCGCTCCCGCCGCAGAGCCGGCCGCGCCAAATAATGTCTCTATGAGACTAGAGAACTTTTCATTTTTTTTCCAGGCGGGTTCAGATTTGGGGCGGATTTTGGTTTTGTCCCTTCCCTCATTTTTCGTTTTTGTTTTCTTTTTTTACTGGTGTTTTGTCTTCAGTTATCACTCAGCCCTCATCCCTGGCTCTCATCTTTCTTGATTGACATCTTTCCCTCCCTCTGTCTTCTCCCTTCAAACCCTTAGCCTCCTCTCCAGCCCATGGGCAGGGGTGTGCAGAAGCCCAGGCCTGAGCGTCCAGTTGTTCTTCTCTCTGGAGCCGTGGGGGTGGGGGGGGGGTAGGCAGGAGAAAGAGGGTGGTGTTACACCCAGCCCTCCAGCACTGAGGAAGAATGGAGCTTTAGGACCTGACCTCTGCCCCCTCCCCCCAGGACTTTGGCCACTTCTGGATGGGGCAGTGATTTCCAGAGAATGTAAGAACTCAAGCAAATTTCTATTAAATTAAGTTTTGTGTCTCCTTCCTTTGTCTCCTTTTGGGGGAGGGGGTGGGGTGAGGGAAGTTGGAGGTCAGGGGACCCTTTTGTAAGGGGGTGGCTCTTGATGGGTTTTGTGAAATTTTTTTAAACTGTTGAAGAGGTGGCTGAATTCCCCAGAGTTAGAAGGGGCCTGGCCTGCCTACTGAGCCCTAACCACTGGAAGGCTAAAAGGCACCAAGGGATGCATGAACTCTCCCTTCCGTCGCCAGCTTGAGTGTGAGGAGAATGAGCTCAGGGTGCATAGTCAGACCTAACAGCCTGTCCTTAGGAGCTAAGAGGCAGCTGCTCACCTGGCAGTTCGTCCAGTTGTTCCACTGACACTGGAAGCTCTGCCACTGAAACTTGAGGCGCCAGCAGGTTTACCAGTTTGGTAGAAATTCTACATTGGAAGCAAGGCAGCCAGAGTGCTGAGAAATCAGGTTGGTGAGACAAAACATCAAAACTCCCTGCTGTTGAGTTGTCTCCAGGAAAGGGTACCGCGTTTGGTAACAGATTCAGAACAGGCCAGTTGCACCAGTAGCCTTCAGCATGCACAGGGCCAGGCAGTGTTGGGCTCTGCTGTGGGGTGCAACTAGATGACCCTGAAAACCAAATCAAACCAACTCCCGGCACAACCCTGTGGGAGAAGGTGAATTTCAGAGGCGAGCACCCAGTCTTTCCTCAGAGCCGCTGCGGGTGGTTTTGAACTGGACCTTGCGGGTTGCAGCCCGACTCCGCCACCGGGGCACCTTGGCACAGCAAACCTAAGGACGAGGGTACACAGCTGCCAAAAGGCTGTCAAAAAGCGAGTTCCTCCCTCCTCCCTCAAGGAAGTAGATTCATGTACAACTCGAAGTTGCTGAGGTTTTTCAGTAGCAAAGATTTGAGCATTGAGGAAAAGCTAGAGTTGTTGGCGGAGGTCAAGGTCCCTGGGCCTCTGGGATAAGAAGTTAAAAGTCAAGAGTAGTGGGGGTGAGGGCGTACTTGGTGTCCCTCGTTTGGGGAGAAGGTAAACAGTGGTCCTGGCCAGTGCTAGTGGAGTGTGTGGGCCTGAGAGATTTCTGAAAGGGAATGAAAAGATGATGGGATTACCTGGGAACGCTTTACAGCCCCCCAGAGTGGGAACGCTGCAGGAACTGGTTGGGCAGTCCCTGGCTGGAAGGGTGAGTTGTGGGTAAAGGTGGGGCAGATCATGATGGACGTTGCCACCGCAGGTCTAACCAGAAACTGGGTGGTCAAGTATGCCCCTCTGCCCGCCCTCCCGGCACCAGTCACACATTTGCCTGGGTGCCTTGGAATTGACATTTTATGAAAGGTTTTGGGAGCCAGGCCCGGGGATAAGATGAAGTAGCTATCGTCCTGCGAGAAGCCAAAAGTCATCACTTACAGGAGTGATTGAAACCAGCTGCTGTGTCTTGTTCACATACCCAAATAACTTCCCAAGTGGCCTTTCCAATCCTGAGTCATCTTCACACAAGTCATTTGGTTGAAAACCATGGACAGTGATTTTTGTACAGGAGAAATACGAATGTCTCGTGCATGATAAATTTTGCTTGATGCCATCGACGATACCGTGTGGGAAAAATAATGAAACATTTGTGGAGGGAGGGGGAAAATGGGGGCCATTTTGTGGTGGGATGACGTCACCGCCAACGGGCATGGCGTCACTCGCAGCAAGCCACGTGACAGGTACGCGCGTGGTGCCAAGCACCACCCCCCTCGCGGGCGGGGAGAGTTTCGCGTGGGCATGCGTAGCCCGAGGGTGCGCTGGTACGCATGCTCAGGAAGGTTCAAGGGGGTGGGGCATACGCAGGTCACGTGCGCGGGCGGTCTGCGCGCGCACCTCCTGCCCCGGAAGTGGTCTGCGCGCGGCGCGGCTGGGCGCTAAGATGGCGGCGGCGTGAGTTGCATGTTGTGTTAGGATCCCGGGGCCTGGATCCGTCGCTCGGGCCCCCGCCATGGCCGTTACCATCACTCTCAAAACGTTGCAGCAGCAGACCTTCAAGATACGCATGGAACCTGACGAGACGGTGCGGGCCTGCTGGGCTCGGGCGCGGGGGGGCTGGGGACGGGGAGCGGGAGCGACGGGTGCCGGGGGAGGGGTGGGGGCGGGGAGGCCAGGGTCCCGGCGAATGGGGTGGAGAGGGCGGTGTGGGTCGGGTCCGATCCTGCCCTCTCCCTCCCCCTGCCCCCCGGCCGGATCGCCACCTCGGCCCCGGCGGCTCCCCGGGACGGGGCCCCTGCCGCGGCGCTGGCCAGGCCCGGATCCCATGTCAGCCCTCTCGCGGGGCGCCGCAGCCGCAGGCTCGGGTTCCCGGCTAGGTGCGCTCTTGGGGACGCGGGCGCCCCCGCGGGACGTTGGTGGGCGGGTGTGAGCGGGGGAGATGCCCAGTCCAGGCTGGGACGACGCGGAGAGTGGCGATAAAGCGCTCGCCGGCGGGTGGTGTGAGTGGTTTGTGCCTGCTGGCCGCTTCTCCTTGAGGTGCTTGAGGTTGTCGGGGCGCTCGTCCGCCCAACGGCGGGACGGGCGCGCCCTGCGGGAACTGTCGCTCTTGTCGCTCTTGAGTAAAGCCCCGGCCGGCGGTCACTCCGCTCGCTCGCTCGCGCCCTGCCAGCTGGAGGAGACTCCCGCGGTGAAGCACTGCCGCCTTGGCTGAAAGCAACGGGGAAGGGCCCGAACTCTGCTGCTGCTGGTGGTGGAGGGAAAGATTCGGCTTGTGCCGTCCAGCTGTTTTTTTGTTTTGTGGGCATCACTGCCCCCTGGTGGGAGTAGGAGGTCCTGCCTTGCTCCTGAAGAGCTGCTGCTGGATTCGAACCGC
Organism: Nesogale talazaci; assembly: GCA_004026705.1. NCBI lineage: Eukaryota > Metazoa > Chordata > Mammalia > Afrosoricida > Tenrecidae > Nesogale > Nesogale talazaci. The sequence continues at coordinate 4,713 of PVJH01048790.1, forward strand.
CGACCCTGTGGGCCGCAGCCCCGCACACAACCACTGCGCCACCGGGCCTCAGCCCCCGCCCAGCCGTTCTGCTTTGGACAATTTATATAATCTCCCTGGGTGTCGGTTTCCTCCTCTAAAATGTAAGGTTCACGATAACGCAGGCTTGGTGAGGGCGAAGAAGCCTTCATAGTGGACATATTAAGAAGAAGAAGAAAAAAGAATGGATACAAATCACGCCCACGATCACCTGAGCCAGCGATACCAAAAAAAAAAAAAAAAAAAGGGGGGGGGGGCGCTGAACCCCGGTGGCGTAGTGGTTGTGCGCGGGACTGCGGCCCACTGGGACGGAGGTTCAATTCCAGCTCCACAGGAGCAAAGGCTGGACCTCCTACTCCCACCACCAGAGGGCAGTGAGACCCCCCCCCCAAAAGAAAAAACAAAGCACACAAAAGAATGGATACATAGTGGATGTATATAAAATAGTACATTCAACTTCGGGTGCTCTCAATAAGCCTTGGCTACTGTTACTGCCTTGAGCCCTAGTGGCGGCTGTGGGTTAGGAGCTGCCATTAGCCCCAAGGTCATTGGTTCAAACCCACCAATTGCTCTGGGGTAGAGAGGTGGGGTTAACTGCTCCCTTAGCAATTTTACGGTCTCAGAAGCCCTACCTAGGGTCACCATGAGTGCAGAATGGACTCCAGGGCAGTGGGTTATTGCCCAAGGTGGGCAGCATGGAATAGGGGACCATCTCTCCACCTCCCCCCCTTTTTCTTCTCCTTCCTCCCTTTATACCCTCTAATGAAACAAGTGGTTCTTCTACCTGTTGTGAAAACAGACTTTCTTCTCCCCTGTGTCTTTGGTCCGCCCCAGGCCCAGAGTAAACGCCAGGCCGAATGGTAGGCTAGCTTTAACTACTAGGCTGCTCTCAGGACTTGTCAGCCTATGGCCGCCCCCGCCCCCGCACACCCCCCCCCCCCAAGTTTGGATGAGGAGGGGAGGGGATCAGGAGTTTGCAGTGGCTCTCTGCCTCTCCCTTCAGGTGAAGGTGCTCAAGGAGAAGATAGAAGCAGAGAAGGGTCGGGATGCCTTCCCTGTGGCCGGGCAGAAGCTCATCTATGCCGGCAAGATCCTGAGTGACGACGTCCCCATCAAAGACTACCGCATCGATGAGAAGAACTTTGTGGTCGTTATGGTGACCAAGGTTGGTGGCGGGCCTGTGTGCCCCAGACAGATTAGCCGGGAGCGGGGTGGGGCTGCCCCGGGCTGGGGTGTTGGCGCTCGATAGGGGTGCTGAGGCTCTCCCCTGTTCCTGGCCATAACAGGCCAGAGCTGTCCCGGGCACCTCAGCCCCCGCAGAGACCTCGCCTACCGCTGCCCCTGAGTCTTCCACAGCCTTCCCACCAGCCCCTGCCTCTGGCATGTCCCAGCCCCCCACCAGCCGAGAGGACAAGAGCCCATCGGAGGACTCCGCCCCCACACTGTCCCCGGAGTCTGTGTCAGGGTAAGGTAGCCAGGGGCTCTTGCCTCCAGGTTCTCTTCTCCCAGCATGTGCCAGCGCCCACACCGTGCCGGCCCTGTGCACTGGGGAGGGGGGACGCTGGCAGAAGCCAGGGTCCGATTTCTCTCTCTTGAATTTGCAGCTCTGTTCCCTCTTCAGGTAGCAGCGGGCGAGAGGAAGACGCGGCCTCCACACTAGGTGGGTGGGTGGGTGGGTCCCCAGGGTGGAGGGGGTGGGGCACCCCAGCCATCAGCGGGGCCTTGCCTCTGCTGCCTGCTCTCACCCAGCCTCTGCTGTCCCCCCAGTGACCGGCTCTGAGTATGAAACCATGCTGGCGGAGATCATGTCCATGGGGTACGAGCGGGCGCGGGTCGTGGCTGCGCTCAGAGCGAGTTACAACAACCCCCACCGCGCTGTGGAGTATCTTCTCACGGTGAGGGGCGGCCGGTGCGAGCTCCCTGGGAAAGCCGCGGGGCCTCTTGGGTCGGGGGTGGTGGGGGGGCCTCCTTTGGCTGGGCTGCCTGGCTAAGCAGTCAGGGAGAAAACAGGACTTGGCGGGGAGGGACAGGGACACAAACTGTCCAGCAAAGCCTTCCTTGTAGGAAGCAGGTGCGGAGTTAAGGGTGGGGATGGAATCTGAAGGCAGTGGGGGGTCTTGATAGAGCACTAAAAAGGACCCCTGACAGGGAATTCCTGGGAGCCCTGAGCCAGAGCACGGCTCCGTCCAGGAGAGCCAGGTACCCGAGCAGCCGGCCACGGAAGCAGGTGAGTGTGCGGGGAGGTGTGCGCAGGGGTGTCTGCTCTTAGGACTGCTGCACGCCCCTGCCCCCAGCGCGGCTGGGAGCTCATGGTGGTAGCTGACCCCACGCCCTCCAACCACCAGCAGGAGAGAACCCCCTGGAGTTCCTGCGGGACCAGCCCCAGTTCCAGAACATGCGGCAGGTGATCCAACAGAACCCAGCACTGCTGCCCGCCCTGCTCCAGCAGCTGGGCCAGGAGAACCCTCAGCTCTTACAGGTGCAGGCCCAGGGCAGCCACCTTCTCCCCTCCCCTCCCCTCCCCTCCCCCCCCCTCGGGCCCCACAGCCCTACAAAGGCAGTCTGGCCCAGGGCGGACGCAGGAGCTGCTCTAATTGGGCAGCAGGACTAACAATCGCTGCTTGCTCCCTGGGATCGGCACAATCGCCCATGAGTCTCATAGCCATCCTGTGGTGGTGGACCCAGTGTGAAGAGGCTGGCGGTACATGCTCCCCTCCCGCCCCCAGCTCTGCCCTGTATGCCGCTGGTGCTTTGTAGGGTTTGCTTGACAATACCCAGGACAACTGGGCCTTAGTTGACTCTGGGGCCATTGTGCTGAACAAGATCCCAGGCAGTGGTTACAAATGACACCCCGGGGGAGCCAGGGCCCTGAAGAAGCCAGGAGGGGGTCTGGATCCTCCTGGGACTGCCCTGCCCCCCCAGGAGCCTGCAAGCGGCCACCATTGCTCCTGCTTCTGGCTCCCGCCTCTCTGCCCTTGGCTGTTCTCCGCGCTCTATTCATGGTGTCCCGGGCCTTTCTGTCTTCGTGTTCAGCCCCCAGACACCTGGGATCCACACGTCCTAGCTGGTACTGTGGGTCCACGGAAGTGCTTCCTGGACAGTTCAGACTTCCACTGGGACACACACGCACAGGCTCACCCTCTCCCCCTCCCTCGCGGTGTCTCACCTGCCCATGCTTGCTTCTCGGCCCACATTGCCCCTCCTCCCACCCAGACCCAGCTCCTGGACAGCTCCCCCTCGGCCCTGGCTCCTCTCAGGGTCCACCCACCCCACCGTCCAGTCACTTCCACCGGGCTGGAATCCGAACGCCTCCACCTGGTCCCCTAAGGGCGAAACGATCAGGCGAACACCCGGAAACAAATGAAACTCGCTGCCCTCGAGTGGTGGCGACCACCGCGACCCCGCCCCTCTGGTTTTCAAGACTGACTGCAGAAGTGGAAAGCCTGCTCTCTGTCCCGTGGCGCGGCGTGGCATTGGTTTACTGACCTTGCAGTTTGCAGCCACTAGGGCACGCCCCAGCATGGCCACGGGCACCAGCACCCAGTGCTCCATCTTTCTGAAAGTTTGTGCCCATCCAACCATCACAAACCTCGCTTCCCAGGGCACGGAGAGTGAGTGGGGCACGACCTCCGTCTCCCTTCTTCATCTGCCCTGCTCTCTGCCACTTGATGCCCCACTTGCAGTCATCTTGCCAGTGATGCCCCACTAGCAGGCTGAGTGCTGGTCCGGGGCCTTGCTCGTTGCTCCGAACCCTCAGTTCCTCCAGGACAGGGTCCGTGGGTTCCTGCCCACGTCTGGCTGCAGCCACTGCCGAGGAGCTGCGGTCAACAAAAAGCCCCTTCTGCAATGGGGACCAGGGCTGGCCGTCACCTGCCCCGCCCTTCCTTTCCCTCAGCAAATCAGCCGGCACCAGGAGCAGTTTATCCAGATGTTGAACGAACCCCCTGGGGAGCTGGCAGACATCTCGGATGCAGAGGGGGAGGCAGGGGCCATCGGGGAGGAGGCCCCCCAGATGAACTACATCCAGGTGACACCGCAGGAGAAAGAAGCCATCGAGAGGGTAAGAGGCTTGGTTGAGGGGGACCTACTGGTGGGCGGGGCCGCCCCACCCCCTCACACGTGTCCGTCTTCCTGCAGTTGAAGGCCCTTGGCTTCCCCGAGAGTCTGGTCATCCAGGCCTACTTCGCCTGTGAAAAAAATGAGAACTTGGCTGCCAACTTTCTCCTGAGTCAGAACTTTGACGACGAGTGATGCGGGGGGACCAGGCTGCCCACCATCCCACCTCACCCCCATTCCACAAAAGTTTTATAAAAGAAAAAAAAATATATATATATTCATGTTTATTTAAGAAGTGGAAGAAAATTATCAAAAACCTTAAAAAGACAAAAAACTAAAAAGACAACTTGACAGATTTCCCTCAATTTCCTTTCCTCCTAAACTTGCCCCACTCCCATCTTGGCCTGAGAAGACCCGGGTAGACAGCTGTCCTCCAGGCCCCCCTCCCCCCTCCACAGAGCTGGCAGGCCTGGGAAGCACAGATGGACCCTCTTGGCCTCTGTCCCAGCTCCTGCAGCCAGATGGAGAGGCGCTGCTTGCCTCCCATCCCCCTCTCCCCTTCCCCAAGAACTCCCTCACCCCGCTAATGGGAATTGGAGCCTGAACTTTTGATCCTCTATTGGGGTGGCCTGAATGTCCCTGTCTGGAGCCCAGGTCTCCTTCCCCCCTCCCCCCAGTTCACCTAAACTGGCCTTAGCCTCCAGCTCTTTGGTGGGGAAGGTGTGGTCTGTCCTGGCTGGGAAGAGGGAGCCACTGTGGAGGCTTGAGGCTACCTCCCCACTCCCCCAAGAGAAGAGAGAGCTGTGTTTATGATAGAAGATTTTGAAGTGAATAAAGTTCTAAAGACTAGCCCTGTGGTCTGTGCCTGCGGGGCTCCCATGCCAGCTTGTCTGGGTCTGGGGCACAGGCACGGGGAGCTGCACAGAGGCGGGGAGGGGCAGCGGGAGCCCTGCAGCCCAGGGTTCCCAGTGTCTTCTCCCCGCCAAGTGCGCCACCCACCCCCAGGAACGGCAACACCCAGCTCAGCCTTGGAAGGGTTGCTTCTCCCCACCCCCATCTCCACAGTCTGTTTTGGCTACACTCTCCCCTTGGAAATTGGCTAATTACTGAAGATGAATGTTAGTAAACAGAAGCCTTCCTCGCCTCTGCCATCTGCTGCGCCATTCTTTCCCCATTGCATCACCCTCTGTTACCCACCCCCCCCCACTCCCACCCATGCTCCACTGAGGGGATACAGCCTAGGGTCCAGGTCCTGCTTACTGGGTGGAGTGGTGATAATGGCTCTGTGGTGTATGCCCCCCCCCCCCCAGGTGTTGACAGAAACACTGGAGACTCAGGAGGGGTGCTACACCCAACAGGAGTCTGTGGAGGCAGTAATCTTTATTGCAAAAGGACACGGCTGTCTCACGAGCTTGGGGGCTCAGAGGCAACTGGGTCCTGGGTGGCGGCCATTGCGGCAGCTTGGGCCTCCTTCTTCTGCCTTTGTTTCTCCTCCTTGAGGCGCTTGCGCTGCTGCTTCTCCAGGTCCTGAAGGAGCTCCTGGAAGCGGGCGCTCCGAGGGTCCACGTGGTAGCCTAGGCGCTCCTGGGCCTCAGCCTGCAGCCGTGCCCGCCGCTGCTTGTCCGCCTGCGCCTTCTCCCAGCGCGCCCGCTGCTGCCGCCGCCAGTTCTCAATCATCTGTGGCATCTGAGCCATCCGCTCTGCGATGAGCTGCTCCCTGTCGGGGACAGCAGGGAGTGGGTGGTGTGGGTGCCCTTTCCCAGCCACATGAAAAGCTCTGCTCAGCAAAGAAACTGGCAGGAGAGAAGAACTGCTGCTGTGCGGCCTCGGACTTGTGGGTGGACCGCCCCA
>PVJH01048791.1:0-10626 GCA_004026705.1 Nesogale talazaci
CAGGAGGCTGACCTGAAGCCTGATTGCTCCCCAGGGCATTTCCACAGCTTCTGATACAGAGTGTGCTGCACTGGATCGTATGGCCCCATTCCCTTCATTTTGAACCTGTCTCCTTGTATTTGTTTATTTTAAAACAATTGGTAAGAACTACTGGCTAGGATTCCTGAACAAAAGCAGGAAAAAACATTTTTCGTGTGAGGACCTGTTCCCTCTTCCAGGAATTGTGGCCAAGGTCAGAGGACAATAAAACATTTTCTCGATAAACAACATTCTCTTGCTCTCTCTCTGTCTTGACAAATTTTCTTCCCGGGAGAAGACACTTCATTCCTCAGAAGTCAAAGAGGTTCTATTCTTAGTTCCCTCAGAAAGACCCATTTGCTCAAATTGTTTCTATTTCTACCTAATTGTTGAAAAACAGATAGTTAAGAATGCTCTGTATTTCTGTACCCCTGATCTATGTAGCACAACATCTGGGTGTGGTTCTCCTAGAATGAATGTCAGTCTTCTTCCAAAACACGGTGCACAGACCCAGGAATGAAATCACGGCAATGATGAGTGTTCCGACAAAGACGTTGAAGCTATTGCCTCCTTGAGAGCACAGTCGTTAACATACCAAGAATTTTTCACTTAGAAGGGAATAGGCATATTAAATAATAAAATTGTGGTGTATGTTATGAGAGCATTACAGATAGAGTGGGAAAGAGAATCTGAGGCTACAAACATCAGGTTTGAATCCTGCTTCTAACACCTACAGCATGTGATTTTGGTAAGTAGCTTAACCTCTCTGTGTCTGTTTCCTCACCTGTCAAATGGGGGTAGTTTGTGTTCCAATTATTTTCCATTATGGTTCATAAATAAAAGCAAATTCACAAAACAAATGCAAGTTATTTTGCCTGTTGATATTATCCCTCCACAACACTAGTGTACCGGGATTTGATGGACTGAAGGCTCCTTAAGCTGTAAGACAGAAGCTGACATTGAAGCTCCCTCTAGAATTTGTGAAACCCAAGTTGCAAAGTTTGTGAATAGAACTAGGGCCACATTTTAAATCATCATTTGTGCGTCACTGTTGTTTCTCCCTCTCCCTTTAAAAGTAGGGTCTCAGATCTGTGCAACCCTGTCTCACAGCCTTTCTCAATGCCCTACCACCACCACCACTACAGCCACTGGCCACCTTCTTCTCCCACCACCACTGCAACTGCTGTCCCCAGAGACCACACGGTGTGCAGGCAGCAGGCCGGTGGTATGCAATACCCTTTGTTAAAGAGGTCCCAAAGCAAGGCTGCTTGACACTCCATGTCCCTCCAGCTTTTGAAGAGAGGAGAGTCCTCCTCCACATCCATCCCAAGACTCCCTGAGCTCATGGGGGCTAGTTTTGGAGCAGGTGCTAGAGAGGCATTCCGTCTGCCTGTAACCACTTCCACACTCGGATCCTGAGGTTCTAATGTTCAGTCAAGTTCGTTTTCACACTTGACTCCTTCCCAGGATTTCTGCTAGAACACACCACAAGTCCTTTAGATAGTCATACCTAGACTTTTCATTCACACTAGACCACCTAATGGAGAACACAGTCCCCCCTCCCCACACCAGCTTAGAAAGCAATGAAAATAGATTCTATCTAATAAGCACATCCGAAAGCCCACCTGTAGACAAATGGACATCCCCTTACAGAAGGGTCACAGGAAGGAGCCAGTCAGGGTGCAGTATAGAAATGATGAAACACACAACTTTCCTCTACTTCTTTAATGCTCCCCCTCCCCACAATCATGACCCCAATTCTACCTTACAAATCCAGCTAGACCAGAGCATACATACAGATAAAAGCTGTAAACACAGGAAATCCAGGACAGATAAACCCTCAGGACCAATATTGAGAGCAACCATACCAGGAGGGGAAGGGGAAAGGGGGGAGATAGGGGAGTCTGATACAATGAACCATATACAACTCTCTCCCAGAGGGATGGACTATAGAAAAGTGGATGGAGGGAGACATCAGTCAGTATAAGACATGAAAACATAAAATAATTTATAAATTATCAAGGGTCCATGAGAGAGGGAGGGGGAAATGAGAAAGGTATGCCATTGGGCTCAAGTAAAAAGAAAATGTTTTGAAAATGATAATGACAACAAATGTACAAATGTGCTTGATACAACGGGTTGTGATAAGAGTTGTACGAGCCGCCAATAAAATGATTTTTTTTAATAAAAGAAAAGAAAGTCCAGGTTTTGAAATTGACTTGAAGTCTTGCCCAAAGAACTTGAACTCAAGCTTCACTTATTAATTTCTCTTTGCTTATTTCAAAAGAAGAATGAAAACTGCCAAAAAATCTGGGTCACAAAACTCATAAACACCCTTTGATTTGTGTCCAATGTTTTTCCTCAGTACTCAGAAACCCTTTTCACTAAAAAGGATAATTTCAGCTATCCCCAATCAGTGCACCTTCTTCTCTCATCAAATATCCTGAAGTATGTTATGGCCCTGCCCAGGTTTCAATATCTTCTATTTCCTTTACCCATTCTTTTTTGTTTATTTGTTTTTGTTTTTGTTTTTTTTTGGGTGGGGGGGGCATCACTGCTCTCCGGCGGTGGGAGTAGGAGGCCCAGCCCCACTGCTGGAATTGAACCTCCGTCCCAGTGGGCCGCAGTCCTGCGCACAACCACTACGCCACCAGGGCTCAGCCTGCTTTTACCCATTCTTAATGCCTGCGACTTCTTGTTGAAAAAAATGGTCATCTCACAGGTTGTCTTGATCCGATGGTATCATCCAAGAGAGTTGGCTTTGACAATGTCGCCGTCTCAATGTGAGACCGGCACTCTTTGAGGTTATACAATGCACACCCTGGAATCAGATGGCTTGAGTTCAAACCCCGAGGATGGATATTGGACAAGTTGCCTCCTTTCCTCCCAGTATCCTCCAATTGAAATACTAATTATACCAACTTGACAGGGTCATTGAGATTAAGTCATAAGAGGGAGTACACCTCCCAAAACGGAATTGTGCTGGGTGAAGCCAAGCTTCTGTAGCACTAATTTTTCCCAGCTAGCTCTCTCTGAGTTAATGCACCCACTGGTATCATCTGGGAAGATTCTCTATAGTCACAGTGAATTTTTTTGTAGGAGCAGTCTTACTTGAACCTCGTTTTTTGTGATGGCCAATTTAAGAGAAGAGCATGTGGCTGTGAAATTTTATTTCCTGCTCAGGAAAAATGCTGCAGAAACTGTTGTGATGTTGAACACAGCTTCCAAGGAAAAACTTATGGGAAAAACTCAAGTGTATAAGTATTTTTCTTGTTTCAAAAAAGGTGATGTGTCGATTGATGCCAAATCTTGTTCTGGATGTCTTAACTTCCAAAATAGATGAAAATGTCAACTCATAGTGCTTTTGGAGCTTATTCCAATAGGTCAGACTGTTAATCAAGCGTTCTCTTTAGAGATTCTGAAAAGATTGCGTAACAGTGTGCGACAAAAAGGCCTGATGTTAAAAAAAAAAAAAAAAGACTGTTGTGTGGCAGACAGGAGGCTGGTTGTGCCACCACAACAATGCACCTGGTCATGCAGTCATCTCAGTGCATCTGTTTGGGCAAAAAAAGAAATAGTATGCCTCTTTTGCCCCCAAGACCTTACTCACCTGACTTACTCTGTGCAACTTCTTTTTGTTTCTGTGAATGCAGAGGGACATGGCAGGACAGTGATCTGACAATGTAGAAGGGGTGAAAAAAACAAGGGAGGTGCTGCCAGCCATCCAAGTTCATCCAATAGTGGAATCACAGATTTGACAAATGTATTCAGTGTAATGGAGAGTACTTTGAAGGTGATAAGGTTGTTTTGTTAAAAAAAAAAATTTAAGGGCTGAGCCCCGGTGGCGCAGTGATTGTGCGCGGGACTGCGGCCCACTGGGACGGAGGTTCAATTCCAGCAGTGGGGCTGGGCCTCCTACTCCCACCACCGGAGAGCAGTGATGCCACAAAAACAAAACAAAACAAAAATTTAAATACTTTTGAATTTTTTTCTAGGTTTTTTTGGGTACCCCTTGTATATGTCTATATATAACTGTGCTGTGCCGCTTTGCCTAGAGAAATAAATCCAGTGACACTCATGTAAGTGTAAGCAAGAGGTTTATTTATATCGATAAGTAATTTTATATCAAGAAAACATCGGGCTAAGCCCCGGTGGCATAGTGGCTGTGCACGAGACTGTGGCCCACTGGGTTGGAGGTTCAAATCCAGCAGCAGCTCTCCAGGAGCAAGGTTGGGCCTCCTACTCCCCCCACCAGAGGGCAGTGATGCAAAAAAAGAAAAAGAAAACATCCCAGCCCAGTCCAACTCAAGTCCCTAAGTCCGGTGCTAGTTCATAAGTCCCTCTTCAGACTCACACAGTCACAAGCAATGATGCAGAATGCAGGAAGATCACAGGCCAGCGGGTGCAAAGTCATGTGGATCCAATGGTGTTGGAAGTATTAGAAAGTTCTGGCCTTTCTCAGAGTGGCTCACCAGCAGACAGGTGAAGCAGAGAGAAGGGGAGGTTCCCCTTCCTCATGAGAAGGCGACGCCCCCAAGGAGGCACGGTCAGGCTGTGTCCTGGCTGACAGGTTGAATACCACTTTTAGCTATTTTGAAGTTGACATGAAATTATGTAACTACCACAAGAACCTCCACTGAAGGCTCGCTGCTGCCCTGCCATGAGAGCTCACCGCTCCCTGCTCCAGACCGGGTTCTTCCTGCTCCTCCCTAGCCCTTTCTTCTCTAGCATTCCTTCTGACAGACTCATGACAAAAGCAACGATCTGAGATGTGGTCATTAAGCTAAAAGCCCACTTATGCCTCAAGTTTCCACTTTCTCCTCTCTGAATTCAATCATTTGTTACTGAGTTTGAGTGAACTTCAGTTACTAGATTTCCCTCTTTCTCACTGCCTCTAGCACCTGCCATTTATTCCAACAATATGCTGTTCAGGATGTTATAAAAAGTGGATAGTAATGACCCTGCTAGAACAAAGGTTAAACACTTGCTAAAAAAAAAAAAAAAAAAAGCTGACCGCAGGAGAACTAGCTGCTAATCTGCTTCCAAAACGATTACACCCAAGAAAAGTTTATGAGGTGATTCTAGGCTATCATAGGGGTTGCTATGAATCCACTGGCAACAGCTAACGACTACAACAACACTGCAAAGCAAGCCAGTGGCTGCCAGCCCTCTTCTGACTCATAGCAGTGACACATGTTTCGGAGGAGAGCTGGGCTCCATGGGGCCATCCTGCCTGCGGCTGTTCAGAAGCAGATCTCCAGGCCTTTCTTCTCAGGCACCACCCAGTAGTATCAACTGCCAATCTTCCAGTTAGTAGGTCTTCATTCGACAATTTGCAATAACTAATCAAAACTTGTGATACTGAATTTCACTGAGGCCTGGTTTAAGGGGGTGGGCAGATAGAAAATTAAATGTATGATCAGTTATGGCTGCCTCAAACCAAGTATTTATGTATTTTGGTGCACTGAATGACTCCATATGGCCCTTTGAGCCAGAGTCTTAAGCAATCACGGTGGCACAGACTTTGGGCTGCCGACCCCAAGGGAGGATTTCAAATTTCCCATGAAGATTTATAGTCTCAGAAACTCTATGGAGCATTTCTGCTTCGTCCGAAAGGGTCACTATGAGTCAGAATCAACTTGATGACCATGGGTTGATTTTTTTTAGCCATAGTCTTGTGACTCCCACCAAATGACTGTGTAGTATGTATGTATGTAACATGCTTGCAGCCCACCATGGGGTCTGGACAGGTCACTAATAATGCAAATAAGATGCAAGGAACTCTGCAGGGGTGGAGCAATACAAAGAAGGTGTTTGGATTCATGGGGCCTGGCCAGTTTTGCCATTCACTAGGTTTAATAAAAAGTTCATCTCAGCAGAGTGGGGTGGCTACCACTAAAAACAGAAGAATTCGGAGAGCAGCAAGATCTTTGAGCATAGTTTCGCTGTACCAAGACTCTCCTAGACCTCGAAGTCAGAGAGGCTGTGTACTCATGGTGGCAGAGAACCGGGGCTTAGACACTGCAGCAGCAGAGGCGCAGATCTAGCAAACGACCAGGACATAGCAAGTTGGGCTTCCCCGTCCACGGAGCAGAACCAGAAAGCTAAGCGACTTGTGGCAAGAGGTTCGCTGGGAGAGCAGGGCGCCTCTGTTTGGCAAAGCAAAATAACGGCAACACTTGTCCAAGCAGGACAGATGCCAGGCAAGCCCAAGAGGCCTACAGACTGAGGAGCTGAGGATCAGAGAGGGACCTGCCTTCTGGTACAGCTGGAAAAGAGGCTTTCCTGACCAAGGAAATATAGTCTGAGTCTTTTCTGATCCTGAATTGTAACTATTACTTCACTAATAGACCCTATATTCATGAGTAGTCTGAGTTCTTTGTGGCCATCACAATGAATTCTTGAGCGTGCTATGAAAGGGAGAATTGGTAAATTTTAAAAAAATATATCTTAGGAAAAGGATTTGCCCCCCCCGCCCCCCCCCCACCTAATGGCTATCAGCCTTTGACTGATGGTCCTAACTATCTATTCCCCTTGAGAAGCTGGAGGAGGCCATTTTTACATGCACAGGTTCCAAGTTTTAATATGAGTCCCATATTCCTTAAGAAGACTTTTTTTTTTGGGGGGGGGGGGCATCACTGCTCTCCGGTGGTGGGAGTAGGAGGCCCAGCCCCACTGCTGGAATTGAACCTCCGTCCCAGTGGGCCGCAGTCCCGCGCACAACCACTACGCCACGGGGCTCAGCCCTAAGAGGACCTTTTTAGGGTTTCTTTGATCTCCTTAGTTCTCATTCACTTCAGTCCCCTCTACTATTTACATAATGGTCTATTTTGAGTCCCTCAGTTCTCAGATTTCATCTTTGGGGCTCTCAGAGCACTTTAGTCTTTCTCTCAATCACAGGCTACAGCTCTTGTGCATCTTCCGGAGCTTGAGAGAGAGCCTTTGAAACCTGCTGCTGCTGCAGCTGCCATCATCCTGTGTGGGACAAAGACAGGACTTTCCCACAATTATATACTCCAAAGTAGTAAGCTAACTATTTACCAGCGTTTGGTGCAGAAGCTAACTATTCTCCCTGAAGTTCCCAGCTGTCTGAGGCCTTTGTGTGTCTCACAATAGAGCCGACTCCCCTGTTGTTAGGATGATGGTTCCCTTCCCTTGAAGCCTGTGGGCGGATTCACAAGCTGCTGTTAGTGATCTTTAGGGTAACCTGTTTAGCTACATCCAGGAGTCTGGGGCCTGGGCTTGTCACATGGGACCCCATACCTCCCTTTGCCATAACCGTGCATATGCACGACCCCTTCCTGTGACTTATGTCCTTACCTCTAATTAGGGACCTGGCATGGCTCTAGAGGGTGTATAACGATTGGACATAAGAAAGAGGTTCTCTCTCCTCTCTCTCTCCTGCCCCTCAGCGCCAGACGCTCTCCGTCCCTCTCCCTCATGCAAGCCCTTCCCCCACTCGCTGTCTCCACGTGGACGGCCTCATCCACGGAGGGGAGCTTGCTACCATGATGTGATATATGACTGACTCCTAGTATTTCTGTCTCATGTGTCTATAACCTTATTATAGAAAATAATAATCGCTGTGCAAGTGCGCCTATTGAACCCGTGATGTATGTATCAGAAACTGGCTTCTTCCGATAATCATAACCATCATCTTCATCACTGACAAATTATCCCATGCAGTGGTTGTTTCAAGAAATGGATATATCTTATCTTTACAAGATAGGGCTTTAGAGATGAAGAGACTGTTTAAAGAGATTACAGACTTGTTTAAAATCACCCTATTTAGTTATTGTCATTTTAAAGTAGCAAAGTATGACATTGGTTCTGCCCACAAAGAGGACAGTTGCCAACTATTTTTACAGTATCCTGGTACCCTCAATTTATACTACCTCTGTAACCTCATCTTGATTTCCAACTCAATTGATCTCTGTGCTTCTCAGAGTCATCTGAAGTTAACTGCACTTTAACTCACCCAAAGCTGATACTTTATGGAGTCCAGGTTTAAATGTACATTTGTAACTTTCAAGTCAGGCAAGCTCTCAGGTAGGCTGTCTGGGCTCTTCTCTCTGATCCTGGGAAAGGACAGGTCTATTGCCAGATAGCTTTCACTCTCTCATCAGACAGCCGGGAAATCACTAACCTGCAAGCTTATGAAAGATTCTTTTACTTGACTGCTCCATGGGAGAAAGACGAGGCAGTCCGCTTCCAGAAAGGAGACGGCTTTGGAAACCCGATGGGACTGTTCTGATCAAGCTCAGTGAAGTTGCTATGACTCAATTTGAGGGCAATAAGTTTGAGTTTGGCTAACTACTCAGGTGCCCTCTGGTGAAAAGTTATCTGTCTGTTCTGAAAGATGGCATGAGGACTGTTCCCATGATCCTGTGTCCTCTCCACCCAGATTGACACATTCATTCATTCATCAACTATTTATTCTGCATTAATTACATAATACTTTTATTCTTGTTGCTATTAGATGCTTTCAAATCAGCTCCAACTCATGATGACTTTAATGTAACAGACAGAACCACTGAAGTCTTCGTGATATTTGAGTCCATTGTGGCTATTGTGTCAATTCATCTCATTATGGAAGTCTAATAGGTATGACATAGGCCCTGCCCACAAGAATGACAGGTGCCAACTCCCGTATTTACAGTCTTTCCAGAACCTCACTTTCCTTTCCAACTCAACTGTTATCCTGACCATGTGTTCTAGGCTGCAGAGGCTATCTTGCCATAACGCAGACTAAACAGCTCAAGAACCACATCATTAAATCGAGGCTGACAGAATAGAAAATGGAAAGCACATTGATGATATCTTTCAGCTGTGAACACATTTTAAAACAGTTGCCTTCAGGCTTCAAATTAAAGGAGATGACGAATGTTCTAATTATTCAGCCTGGAAGCATCCATCCTATGTGACACATTCCCTCATGTGGCAGGGAAGATGACGAATGGCAGGCCCAAGCTATGCCTCCCAACTGAAGATCCAAACAAGGAAGATGCCTCACACACCAATCTCCATAAATCAAGCATTATGAAAGGGCTCTCAGAGAAGCTGTTCAGTGTACTTCCCCAGCTCTGCTTCAATCTGTGGGTACAGAGAAATGCAGAGCAGCCATCGGCATAGAACGCAGTGCTGGGTCTGAGGCCTTTTGTGACCATAAGCACACCGAGTGGCCAGTCAAAGCAGCATGCCCACTGAAATGGGGTTTGAGAAGGGAGGTGTACTTCTGAAATGATCGATTAAAGCAAAGAAGCAACTGTAAACATCTACTAATAATTGGAACTTGGAATGTATCAAATATGAATTCAGAACAATTGGAAGTCATAAAAATGAAATGAACCACAGAAATACTGATGTCTTAGGCACTGCTGAACTGAAATGGACTTGTATTGTTCATCTTAAATCATATAATTTTATGGTTTACTGTGCTGGGAATAACAAATTAAAGTGGAATGGCATCTCATCTGTTGTCAAAAGAGACTATGGAAGCCGCTCTTGATTGCATAGTAGCTAAGGAAGATGGAAGAAATGGTGAAGCCAATGAGCTGAACAGAAAATGGAAGACACTCTCATCAGCTCTTAAATGGAAAGAAGTCAAGAAAAAAATTCAAACCTCAAGCTCCAATTTTGAAAGAATCTATGGACAAAATGTGGAGCAATGCAGGAAGCAACAAAAATTGATGGAAGGAAAACACAAAGTCACTATATCAAAAAGAACTAGTTGACATTTGTGTTAGTCCGGGTAGACTAGAGAAACAAATTTCATAGACACGCATATGGATATAAGGAAAAGGTTTATATATAAGAGAAACAGGACATTAAGAAAGCATCCCATTCCAGTCCAGTACAAAGTCATAAGTCTGATATTAACCCATATGCTCAAAAATCAGTCTATAAAATCTCTTTCTGACTCATAAAGACACAGGTCTGTGGGTGCAGAGTCCTGGCACCGGCAGGGGTCCCCCATGGCTCCTCGCTTCCAGGACTGAGGGTCCATCAAGAGCATCCAGTGGTGGCAGAAGCAATTCATCACTGGCAGTGGTCCCCATTTGGCCTCTCCAGCTTCAGCAGTCTGGCTCCATCAAGGCAAAGTCGTGTGGCTTCTCCTCCGGTTCCTTCAGCTTCTTGGATGCTGCCATCTTGGCTTGTCAGTGATTCATTGTCTCTGAGACTAACTCTCAACAACTGGGGAAGATAGTTTCTCATCTTCACGAGGGAAATATCACAAGATTTCCCAGAAGTCTCAGGAGAAAGTCATGCCCACACAGAGGCCTCATTGGCTACTCAATGGCCATCTCCAGATTAACAGGCTAGACTCCACCCCTACATTTCAATTATAAAATTAACATAAGCACATCACTGCCACAACAGTCAACCTGTTTCAAGCATCTGATCAAGAATAAATGGTAAAAAAAAAAAAGAATCAATGGTAAACCAACAATAACATAGACAATACAAAAAGAAAACAATAAGTTGAATAAAAATAGAAAGAGGCAGATATATTTATATATAGAGAGAGATATAGATAGCTATAGATAGATAGATAGATGATAGATAGATAGATAGATAGATAGATAGATAGATAGATAGATAGATATA
>PVJH01048792.1:0-10628 GCA_004026705.1 Nesogale talazaci
AGACTTTGCCACATTCCTTACACGCATACGGCTTCTCCCCACTGTGGGTGCGCATGTGGGTGGTGAGGGATGAGGAGCAACTAAATGCTTTCCCACACTCCTTACATTCATTCAGCTTCACTCCACTGTGCGTTCTCAAGTGTCGAGTGAGGTAGGAGGGCAGGCTAAAGCTTTTGCCACATTCTTTGCATTCATAAGCTTTTTCTCCACTGTGTATTTTCATATGTCTAGTGAGGTTTGAAGAATGACTGTAGGTTTTCCCACATTCCAGACATTCAAAAAGCTTCTCCCCACTGTGAGATCGTATATGTCTAGTGAGGCTTGTGAGATAGCTAAAGGTTTTCCCACACTCCTTACATTCATAAAGCTTCTCTCCACTGTGAGTACTTACATGTCTAGTGAGGCTTGGGAGATGGCTAAAGGCTTTTCCACATGCCTTACATTCATAAGGCCTCTCTCCGTTGTGAGTTCTTATATGTCCAGTGAGGTTTCGGGAACAATTACAAGGTTTCTCATAGTGGTTACAATGTAGCTCTCTCACATAAGGTTTTAAGTAAGAAGGAAAGCGAAAGTCTTCATCAGATCCTTGATATTGATAAGGTTTAAATTCACCATGACATCTCATGTGAAGCTTAAATGATGAGTGGTCCATGAAGGCTCTTACACATTCAAAGGCATTTACTTCATCAGTTGTCCTTTTAAGCCTACTAATATTTCCAATCCAGTTGAAAATGTTCCCATAGTGGTTATCTTCTTCATTACTATGCACTGTATCATCTTCACTTTCACAGAGGTTCTCTATTGAATATATTCTGTTGAAAACAGGAAACACGTTGTTAGAACTTAGCTTGTTATCACTCCCCAATTACCAAACACCTAAAAGGCGTTTCTTCCCTAAGTTATCTCCCGTTGCATAGAATCAACTCATGGAGGGCAATATTATTACAGTGAAAACAGTTCTAGGAAATGGGGTTATTATAAGTGAGATACATTTGGATTACCCAATTTTGGATTCATTTTGCTAGAAATACTATGTTATAAAAATTATGTAAGTATGCTATTTTGGGGGCTACTGTTACATATACGCATAAAACACCAAAGATGTAATGATACCTTTAAACTCTCCTGAGGTACTTCTCACTGCCAGGGGACGAGTACTCACCTCGAGTGCTTTCCATCATTGTTCTGTTGTTCAGTATCAGGGAACACACGAACTTCTCCTAACACAGAGGGCCAGGAACCTTTCTTCAGAGACCACGTTTCTCCATTATTATCCTGTTTAAAAACTGACCCAGGGATTTTAAATTGAGTTTCACAAAATGGGAAAAGGAAATTTTATGAGGCACTTATGAAAAAGGGCCGACTGAAGCCATTTGCCTATTACAGGGTTCTTACCCAACGGGTAAGAACAGTGAAATGAATACAAAACAATGCAAAATGATAGTAATATAAGTAGGGTCTAATTAGAAAAGCAAAATAAAAAGGTAATGCACACACTGCATGTGTAAAAAGGTAATGTTAAATGTGGGGTCTGGGGGGCATGTTTTCCCACAAACATAGAAGGCATGAAAAGATTAATGAAAAATCAAAGGTCAACTCAAGTACATGTGCAAGTTCCATGTCTTCAAAGCCATCAATTATGTTGGATTGATAGCTCCACATGTAATTCAATCCCAGCAGGCTTGATCCATCACAGGACTCTCACCTGTGTAGTACTCCAAGACACTGCAGATAAATCCTTTGTGTGCTCTCAATGAGCATTCCCTTGCTCTCAGGGAGAAAAGTTAGTATGGTTACATGATGCTCACAGGGAAAGACAGATCATGAGGGTAGACAGACAGGCACATTTTCCTGAAGCTGAGTCTTCTAGAGATTGACCTGTGAGTCTAATTTTAGTAAAATAATCGCATCAAATATGCAATATACAATAAAATGCTGCTGAGGTCTCAAATGACAAATTTCTCCTTGCCACCAAGTTATCATGAAACCACTGCTCACACTTAAAACACTTAAAGAGCCTCAAGGCTTCAAACAATAAGACTTAAAAAAAATTAAGAACAACTTAATGCACAGCTTTTTATTTTCAAGAGGAACTCATTGAAGACTGTATTCCAATTCCTAAACCCAAAATGCCGTAAGAAAAGTCCATGATTATACTACATTCATCTATTAGAGAAATAATGAAGAGAAATGAAGACGTCCTTACCTGAGGCAAGGTTCCTGAAGGTCTCCATCATCACATCTCTGTAGAGTTTCTTCTGAGAAAAATCCAGCAAAACCCACTCCTCCTGGGTAAATTCCAGAGCCACATCCTCAAAAACCAGTGAGTCCTAAAATATCATATATGTTCTAGATTAGCAACATAACATATTCTCCAAAAAAGATGGCCAGTTCTGAGGAACTGAGAAGTCAGAGTAAGGCCACCTGAGTTGTTCCTTCCCAGACTACCTTTACCTTCAGACTATTGGCATCTTATGTCAAATTTAATAATATAACTAACACACTGAACTTATCTATCATTTGATTGTGACCTATTCAGGATCAGAAAATGTAGAAAACACAGCAGATGGAAAAATAATCCTTTGTACAAGAAAGGTCTAGTTCTATATTCAAAAAATTAATTCCCTTTGGAAGAATCAAGTTCACAGTCTTCCAAAAACCTATTGGAACACACAACAGGCTGAAAGCAATATGAGCAGTTGAGAACTGGGGAAGATACAGGAATTATGGGTTCAAACTGTGGGCCTGTCTAGTTTGTAACACCTGACTCCTTAATTACTGCACCATGAAGGTTCTTAATTATGCTTCTGGTACTTGTGTGAGCTTGCTCAGGGCTTATTTGTCACATCAAAGAACTTCCCTAATTCCTGGTATATTGAGTGTTTCTATCATCAAAGAGTGTAGGATTGTATGGAATACTTTCTTTTTTAGGATATGTGCCACCGAAGCAAACACAAAAATACTTGCTTTATATCAGTTGGAATGATGCTGTTTTTCTTTCCCTCTTCATTTTATTGATTTTTTTTTTTTTTTGGTTATCAACAGTGTTTTAATGTTTTCTAATTTTTAACTATCCCTGTAAAATTTTCTAATGTCTAACTATCCCTGCTTTCTGAGATTAAACCTCACTTGGTTCTGAGGTATACTTTTTAAAAATATAGTCTTGGGTTTGCTTTTATAGTATTTTGTTGAGTATTTTAACACCTATGTTTATTGGGGAGATTATTTCCCTCTGATCATTTCTGTATCTGTCTTTAGTATCAGAGTAATGCTCACTTCATAGAATGAGATAGGAAATTTTTCTTCCTCACTCTTTACAGGAGTCTAAGAATGACTCATGTAGACTGGTGTTTGGTAGAATTCAGCAATGAAGGCAGAAAATTGTAATGCTTTTATTGTTGTATGATGTTGATTACTGATTTACTCTCCTTCCTGGCTGTTGTTGAACTTTCCTATGCCATCTGTTGATTTAGCTTCTCTTGCGTTTCTAGAATTTGCCTCTTTATCTATAATATCTAATTTGTTGGTGCAAAATTGTCATTGTGTTGCTTTTCTATTTCTCCATATGCATTTCAGATTTTCTTTGTTTGTATTTCCTCTCTTTGTAGATCTAGCGAACGGTTTGTCAATGTTATCTTGTCAACCTTATCTTCTGTTCTGTACTTCATTTATTTCCACTGTAGTCTTTATTATTTCTAGTCTTCTGATTATAGCCCATCACATAGCCACAACACCACGAGGGCTCCTAGTATTTCTATTGTTTTATTATCACGGAGCTTATTTAATTCTATGAAAGAAAGACTCACTCCTCGACTTCTCGAATGTTCACAGACCCTGAAAATCTCTCGACACTGACTCACTGTTGGTGAGGTTGAGCAGGACGGCAATGATCGTGGGGGTGAAGGCGTGGTACAAAGTGGGAACAGGGCGGGGGAGAGGGGGCCTGGCAAGTGACAGGTGGAGCCAAGTATGAATTTGAATGAAGCAGAATGAGATGTGAACAGGCAGGTGTCTTGGTGTTTGGGGTAGATGTGAACAGGTTTTAATACCGTTGGTGGGCATTGTAACTGAAGTCAGGTGCAGAACCATCTCATGCTTTTGAGCAGAGGAGAAAATATTAATTGGATACTTCTTAAGAGATGTTTATGTAAGGGCAAATGTAGATGTGACCAGAGCTGTTCCATCAGCAGTACTCAGCCTATGGATCACAGTCCCTTTGGGGGTCGAATGACCCTTTCAGAGAGGTCGCCCGATTCATAGCAGTAGCAAATTACAGTGATAATGTAGTAACGAAAATAATTTTATGGTAGGGGGGGGAGCAGTCACCACAACCTGAGAAACTGTATGAAAGGGTCATGGCGTGAGGAAGGTTGGGAGCCACTGGCCTAACATCCATCTTTATGCATTCCATTTCACTTCTGACAATTTCTAGTTTCCCTAGAGTCATACTTGTACATCCCACATCCCAACTATTAACTGATATTTGCAGCTGTTTCTTCTTATTTTGAGTCAGATCCCATCAGGAATTTGTGTTCTTTAAAGACCTTCTTTATGGTCAACTCCACTTTGAGAGGGCAGCTCTTACACAGTCGCTTTGAGGGCCTTGCACCGGGTAAACTTGTTGCACAAAACCTCCTTTTTTGGGGGGAGGAGGCATCACTGCCCTCTGGTGGTCGTGGGAGCTACCCAGCCTTGCTGCTGCTGGATTTGAACCGCCAAGGCAGTGAGCTGCATTCCCGCACTCAACCTCTACGCCACCTGGGCTCAGCCAAGACCTCTTTTTAAGTGTTAAAAAGCAAGGATGTTACTTTTGAGGACCAACGTGCACCTGACCCAAGCCACAGTATTTTCAACTGCTTGATATGCATGTGAAAGTGAGACACTGAATAAAGAAGACTACGTAGAATGAACGTTCTTGAATTATGGTGCTGGTGAAGAATACCACATGTCCCATGTATTCCCAAAAGAACAAAGAAATGTCTCAAAAGGAAATTCAGCAAGGATGTCCCTCGAGGCAAGGTTGAGCTCAAGTACTTTGCACGTATGGTCAAGAGAGACCAGTCCCTGGAGGGCACGATGCTTGGTCAGGTAGAGCGGCAATGGAAAGCCGGGAAGGCCTTCAGTAAGATGGACGGGCTCACACACAAGAGCAATTGTGCAGCTGGCCCAGTGCTTCCTTCTGTTGCACACAGGCCACCCTGAGTGGGCACAGACCCAGCAGCACCTAACAACAACTCCTGACGCTGGTGGTGGAGGATGGCCTATGGAGCGGCTGATGGACTGGTGGCGAGGAGGGAGTTTAGCAGTTCAAAACCACCCACGGCTCCAGGGGAAGAAGTCGAGTCTTTTTATTTCCATAAAAAGTTACAGTCTCAGAATAAAGGCGCAGGGCCCTCATGCCTCAGCATCGACTCGATGGCAGTGAGTTCGGACTTTGTAGCACACGGAAACTTTAATTTTACATTTTAAGCTAAGACTGTTGGAAGCAGCCACGAGTCCTAGAAATGCAATCCCACCTGTGACCGCTGGGACTCCGTCTCCTGTCTCGTCCCTTTGCTGAGGTCATGAAAGGATCGAGCCCCACGTCAGATCCCCTAAAAGCCAGGGCTGTTCCCCTAAAAAATTCACTCTTTTCAATTGCTCAGGCTCTGAAATAGAGCTGTGGCTTAGACCTGTACGCAAAAGACTGCAGGGCCAGGAACAGTGTTTGAAGTTAGGGACAGGCATGGCTCTGGAGGGCCTGGCAGAGCTGCTCCATCTCCAGGCTCAGGAGATTCTGAGCACCGAGGCCCAGGCTGGGGAGCTGAAGGCCCCATGGTGCCAGCTCTGGGAGTCACATATGGAAAGTAAGCCCAGGCAATCAAGGCTGGAAAGCCCACATTTGTGGGAAAGCGCCCAGTGACGGGGGAGCAGGGGCCTGAGAAGCTGCTTAGGGTTCAGACCATGACCTCATCTGTTACCTTGAGCCTCAAAGAAGAAATATAGATCATGGAACACATCGCTGGTTCCACACCAAATCACTCTTTGTACCAAGATAACCCATTCCTCTATGGTACTCACCATTTCCTGGCTACAGCTCCTCGAAGTTGAGTGAACGTCTATGCTGAGCTCAAGAAGTCGCTTGAAATGCAAGCAGAACACTTAGAAGTGGGGGAGTAGATGAATAACGCTGGGTCCACAGAGCCAGTCGGAGCCGCTGAAACCCTCACTTGTGAGAGCAAGGATGCAGAAGGTGGTCACCGGGAAGCCAGCTGCCTAGAGCGGACCAGTTCTCTCTGGGCCCCAGGTGAGACCTGCAGTGGAAGAAGATGGAGGAAGACAGTGTTGAGTAGGAGGGACCGACAGGTTCTGGGTCTTCAGCCTTCCCCTGGACAGGACTTCCTCTCAGGCTCAAGGCAACGTGACACCCTGAGCAGATCTGCGTTTAAGACAGAGCAGCCTTCTCGAGTGCACACCTGCATTCCTCATACAGCTGTGCAAGCGTCTTCCTTCTGAAAACAAGATCACACGTAGAGGATTCACTCATTCGAAATGCATGGAAAGCACCCAGAACAAGGCTGGTTAAGTGGAACCTGATTTTTCCTGAGGGTCAGGGGTCCAAGGAGGCGTGTGTGTGCTCACCTGCGTAACTTGCTCCGTGCACATCAGCACACACCACACGGCTAGTCGACAGCATAGCGAGCGCATCTTCCAGGAGAACACAGAATTCATGTTTGGTCAGTGTACTCATCGTGTGCCATCAATTTTTCGTTATATGCGGCTACATCTCTTCTACTGCGCTTTGCTTCTTAATATTCCATATATGAAATTGTAACAGGTCATCCACAGTTTTCTAGTTCATTTTGCAATTAACATTTCTTTACTCTCCTTGAACTTCGTTTCTCTTTGCTTTTCAGATCGTGACACCAGGAGTCTCCAGTCTCACGAGAAGTCAGGGAGGATTCCGGAACACGTTCTCTTTCTATAGCATAAGAAGTTGACCAGCAAGTCAATCAGAAAACCAGTTTCGTTTTCTCTAAGAAGCTTGCCCCACCCTCCAGTCCCATACTCTCCAGGCCCGCCGGCTCGTACTCTTCCACTTTTTGAATTCATTGTCAATGATGTGTCTCTTGCATGATCGTTTTATCAATGTCTCCCTTTGAAGCAGCAGCTTTCCTGTTGCCATTTTTTCTAACGGCATCTGTTTAACTCACAACTTTATGTCTGTACTCTGGCTCTCCAGCACCAACGGAGAGCTGGATGGATACACACCCCGAACCAAACCTATTGCCGCCAAGTCGATTCTGACAAGACAAAGGATGCCCCACGGGCAGTGTTGGCCGAAGCTGACTGCCTTACCTACCTTCCTGGGGAGTGGCTCATAGATTCAAGCCACTGACTTCCAGTTAGCAGTCAATCACTTCCCTGCTAATGAAGCCACACGTAAGACATGGGAAATGAAACTTCATTTTGACATGCCCCAGGTGGTCCACGAACACATTCTACCTGGAGAAGCCTCGCTGCTCCATGGCCTGTAACTCACAGAATGAGCACTCTATTGGCGGGCATGCTCTCTGGACCATGCACTTCTACGTTACAGCATCCATCCGCTATCTTCCTGACTTCGTGCCAGCCAAGCCCCACGTGTAGGCCGCCTCCCAGACATCCGTGACTTGCTCAAAGTAAGTTCCTGCTTGACATCATCCCCTTGTGGTCATTTCCAAGATCTCTCTGTAGCACTGGAACTGGCGCTTTCTGTTTGAAGTCGCACACATCCCTGCTTAATGCCTTTCAGTGGCTGCCCTCTGACCTTCAAATAGTCCAGAGAGGTGAGCACAGTTCTAAATAGCCTACTGCCTTGACCTCCTGCAGTCCGCCTGACACAACACCCCCCCAACCTCGAACCTACACATTGCTTTCTTAGCTTCAGTCAAGGATTTACACATTCACTCTTCCCAATGAAATCTTCCTTCCATGTGCACTCATCACTTATGTGGTAGCCCTGCTCGTGTCTATGGCTTCCCCTGTGCCCCGCGAAACCCAGCTAAGTTTCTCAGTCTTCAGGTCAATGACTTTCTCTTTCCCGCAGGTTAACCCGACACCTGAGTTGGTCCCTTTATTCCAGGGAACATGTTCTTAAACTGTCTTCTCTGTGAGACTCTAAATGGGCAGAGACTTATGCCTTCTGGTCTCTGAGACGGATAAGGGGGTTTGCACACAGAGTCGTCACAGACAGGGCCTGTCCCTCACTACCTATGCTCTTATGCCACACTATTCAAGGGAACTTTACTTGGAGATACGGACGTTTGCTTTCGGGATAGTCTGATAGGGATATCACCAGTCACACATGGATATCTAGAAATGAACACACGAGTAGCCTGACTAAGGGGCAGGTTTCTTTTAGATAGTAATCAATTTCATTGTCAACAGCCGCATCGGGCTCATGGACATCACAGCTCCGGCGGGCTCATCTGAACCCTACCTGGTCCACAAAGCAGCGAGGGCACGACCATATCATCAGCACACTGAAGAGCTTCAAAACGATGGCTGCTGGAAGCTTGTTGCATAGGGAAAGGGCTGAGGCAGGGAAAGGTAACCTTCAGTTAAGCTCAACTCACGGCCACTGGGTCGATTCTGACTCAGAGTGACTGTATGGACAGTGCTTTGTACAGTCAAAAAGAGGCGGACCCTGAACAAGGCTCAAGCGTAACAGCTGTGAGGTCGGCACCGGGCGAGGAGTGCTCCCTTCTCCTGTCCACGGGATCACTCGGGGTCAGAGCGGACCTGAAGACAGCAGCAACAGCATTCCGGTTGTCAGCGACATGAATTGTGCTCATTTTAATCTACACTGGAGTTAACACATTCTGAAAACGGCAATGGCCTTTACATAAAAAGTCTAACTGAAGGTGGGTGGGTGTGGTGGGGGGGACACATTCTTGAACAAAGTGCCATTTGCAGGTAAACCTGCAAGTTTTTGTGGTTTAAAAGTATTCTTGTAACCAGAAAAAAACAAAAGGCAGGCAAAATACTGCAAAACCCAAAAGGTAGGGAAAATAATGACATCTTGTAAAAGCTTGGCAATATGAAATATGAGCTGCCTTCAAAAGTTCATAGAAAAATGGAATTGAAAAATAATGGAATTTTTCCATGAACTTCCTGAAGGAAGTATAGATTTTATTCCGCATAGTATTCCTACTTGGTTTACATTTTTTTAATATGCCTCTCGGTGCTGGGTGGAGCTTAACTTTCATATGACAACAGAAAAAGCAAGACAAAGTTCAGGGCTTGCATTTCTACAACGTGTTTCTCAAAGTAGAGTGGACGAGGGTTGCTGCCACGAGACTGTGCTAATATTTTGATCCAAAACCACCTGGACATGGTGGACGCTGAGGGACAAAGAAGATGGAGTACATTTGAGTACAATTGAGTACATCTTCTGATACAGTGGATGGTTGCCGACATGGGCTAGCTGGATGGAAAGGACATTAGTTAGCAGAGGTGAAGATTGAGAGCACTGGCTTGGACACGTTAAGTTTCTGCGTCATATCGCCCTTCGTGCCCCGGGTGACTATGGGAAGGCTTTGGTCTGTCCATCAGGATCCCGGAGCCCCCAGCTCCACCTGTAGACTGCCTCCTCTGCAATGAAGAATCCAACTGTGTTCTATAAATAAGCCTGCATTCCCACCTCTGCATCAAAGTAGAAGGCAAGAAGAGCAGAGATTTCGCGTGTGCTCATTAGGCCTTTAGGAATGGGTGTTAATAATGACACCCCACTTTTAGGTTTTGAAACTTCAGTAGTTTTGAGTGAAGGTTTGAATTTGACGTGATGGTGCTACACTACCAGTCTTGCGTTCCAGGTCAACTCCAGTCCAAAATCAGAACCGCTCAGCGTGTGGAACTCTAAGGCTGAAAACAGACTCATAATTGCACCACCGTTTCTACCATTAGTGAGCTTTCAGGAAGGCCCTTGATAAGGTGGACTGAAACGGCTGCAGCCAGGAGCAACAAATGAACCATTGTGAGGATGACGCAGACCAGGCAGTTTCCCTGTTACACACCATTGCTATGAGACGGAGCCGACCCAACAGGACCTGACAGTATTGGGATTTTAGAGGTCATTGTTTCTCTTGGTATTTTTTCAAGTTTTGACACATGCACTGTTGTCATCATTTTAAAGAATAGGGCCCCTATTTTCTTCACATATCAATTTTCAACAATGGATTCTTAACTATGATATTAAAAGCATAAGCAACAAAAGACAAAATAGATAAACTGGAATTCATTGAATTAAAATATTGAAGCAACAAGTTATTTTATTATTAAAGTAAAACCAAAACCTAGAGTGGGAGAAAATGATCCAAGATCATCTACCCGAGAAAGGCTCAGTAAACAGAATATCTAAAGAACTTCAACGAGGCTGGGCCCCGGTGGCGCCGTGGTTGTGTGTGGAACTGCAGCCCACAGGGTTGGCGGTTCAAATCCAGCAGCAGCTCTCCAGGAGCAAGGCTGGGCTTGCCACCTATTCCCACCAGGGCAGTGATGCAAAAAAAAAGAACTTCAACCACTCAGAATCACAAAGATAAACAAATGAGATACGCTCTCCCCCATACTAAGATGGCTAGTTAAAAAAGAAAGAAAGAAAGAAAACA